>CAMZMU010000082.1:22950503-23164155 GCA_947311845.1 Poa pratensis
GGTATCCGCATGTGCAGGTCACACCAAGCTCCATCCCCATGCCGCCGCTCGCTGTCAGGTACGTGCCGTACGCTGGCCCTGCCAGCAACCAGATGATGGTGAGGCTGCCGTACCCCGATCCAAGTGGGCGCCGGAGTAGCAGGACGCTGGCGACGATTCATCCAAGAACGAATGACCCTGCTTTCTTCCGGCCTGCAGCGCCTGTGCCGATGCCCAACGTGCCGGCATCCGGCCGGCTCGGCTGGAGAGCCTTTGTTCCGATCTACGGCGTGCCACCGCCCTTCAGCATGAATGGTGCTCCGCCCAGCGACGCCGCGTCCTCGACGGATCGATCGGGGCGCACGCCGGCTGATCTCGCGCTCCGGTTGGGCCGCTCCGGTCGTGAGCATAGGCGGAAGAGGACGCTGCCTTTGCTCGAGTCACTAATGGTGTCCGACGGGCATCAACATCGTAAATGCAATCTGGTAACTACAGATGGTGGTGATCAAGGTAGAAACAGGGGGCAAGATCAGAATCAGATGGGCGGTTTGGATCTGGAGCTGCGTCTGTATCGCTGAGTGCTAACTGAGCTGCATGGACTGGACGAGCTTCGTTAACAGCCTAGTTTTAAAAACCGGACCGGACCGCCGGTCGGACCGGAAAAAACCGGAACCGGCAGCCCGGCCGGTTTTTAAGCGCAAAAGACCGGAGTATCAAAAAACCGGAAAAAATAAATTAAAAATAATGAAATATATGAAAAATAAATTAGAAATGATGAAAAAATCGAAATTAGCTTACTTATTTATTAAATTTGCCGGTTTTTTGTTGCTACTGAACCGATTGAACCGGCGGTTCGACCGGTGAAACCGGAACCGAGAGCCTCGCCGGTTCAGTGACCGGTCCGGTTTTTTAAACTATGGTTAACAGGGACGCACCTCTGAACCATCTGAATGTGAGGCAAATATGCGATCAACCAGCTCGATTTCGTGGAAGTTACTTCTGCAGAATTACAGAATATGTTGTCCGTTTCTGCTCAAATAAAGAAAGTTCAACAAACTTGCACTCTCGACTATCGAACAATGGCGCCGTGCTTTTCCAACTGATCCTTTCTTTGAAGATGAAACTTTTTTTTTGTGAAAAGTCCACCGTTCTATTCATAATCACCCATAGTAGTACAAAGAGCACAAAAAGTAATAAAAATTACAAATAGGTACTTGGACCACCTAGCGACGACTACAGACATTTGGCACGAGCCGAAGGCGCGCCGTCGTCCTCGCCCCTCCATCACCGGAGCCGGGCTAGGATCATTAATTTAATTTTATACGGATATAGCTAGGATCATTTTAAAGTTCTGCACACGGGCTCCGAATTTTTGCTAGGCTAGTCACTACAACAGCGAGATGCCCAAATCGTATCATACCACCTAGCTACACGCAAGCGAGCAGGCAGGCTATGACGTGCAGCAACACGCGTCGGGACACTGGAGCAAGGTGCCACGATCGCTTGCACCTGGCGAGCGCGCCTTGTGCCACGCAACGGTCGGCCGTTTGGGCATCGAATATATCCACCCATTTATATACCACCCGTCTAGCTTGTCCATCCTGATCAAGTGTGCAGACAAGCAGACCGATCGAGCTGGTGATCAGAGCAAACGGCCGGCCGGTGATTCGTGAAGGATAGCCATGGCGACCATCAAGGCGAAGGTCCAGGACGCCGCCTCCTCCGCCAAGGCCGGCATCGACAAGACCAGGGCCACCGCCGGCGAGAAGATACGTACGCAGTTCGTCCGCCGGCGCGCACGGCCGGTTACTGCTTATTTACTAGCCGCACCATGTGTCGTCTGCTGCTTCTGATCTATCCTTGTGTGTCTTTGTGTATGTGTGCAGATGGAGAAGGCGACGACGACGGACCCGGCGAAGAAGCGTGAGGTGGAAGAGAACAAGGAGGACCGCAAGCTCAAGGTCGACTCCGACGAGCGCGAGGAGAAGGGGGACCAAGCCGCCCAGAGGTCCGGGAGGCGCACCATCGTCACCGGCACCTAGCTACCTAGCTAGTTGCTGAGTACTTGTAGCTAGCTATATATGCCCATTGAGAGCATGTACAAGCTCTGAATCGAGGAACCAAAATAAGCCAAGACACCTGTGGCAGTTCGTATTCCTATGTCGTTTCATCCCAGGCTGATAAATTTGATGTTTGGAAAATGTTGAAGCTCTTCTCACCGCAGTTTTTTTTTTCAGTCTTATTACTACAGAAACAGGCGTTGTTCTCAAACCTCGTCATGTTTTTTTTAGGGACTCGAACCTCATCATGTTGAAAACGATGTTTCAAAAGAAACGTCCATCGAACCAATGGTTTAAGAGATAAAATATTCCAAATTTTGGATTTAGAGAATCTATATTAATTTCAGCTATTTCGAATCGGACAAATTATAGCAGCTCGTTGTTCCTGGTCTGAGAGTTAATGTCGAGGCCTCCCCTACAGTTTTCCACACAAAAAACACGTTCTGAAGTTTGGCTAACCTAGTAAAGTAGTGTTTCCACAAGTTTTATCCATCTACCGTTCCGTTCCGAAATATAAAATGTTTTTTAACTTTTTTCTGATTTGGTGTATTTAGACGCATTTTAGTGTGTATATTCACCCATTTCAATGCGTATGTAGTTCATAAAATACCTAAAACATCTTACAATTTGGAACAGAAGGGTATAAGGCTTTCATTTTCCAAATTCACTTTCCTAGCTTCAACAAGCTTCAAAAGATGAGCTTGGAGAGATATAAATCAACTAGCACAAAAGGCCTTTGGTCCTCACTAAGCTGCAGCTGGAGCTGGGGCAAGTAACATAATTTAATGGATTGAGGTGACAATTCGATGCTGACTGGCACAAAGTGATCAATCAATGTTCTTCCTGAAGAAAGAATTATAAATTATAATACATAGAGCTGTGACTCCTGTAAACTTTCTGTGTCATCCTTGCTGCCTTTTCCTGTGGCTCACAACCCCGCCTCGATTAGGTTTCCTCCCTGGAGCGTCTCATGCTCTCGTCAATCAACTTGAACGTCTTTTTTACAAGTTTCTGGTCCAGCGCCGTTGTTCTGTAGATCTTGAACACCCGGTCGACGCGATCAGGCTTGCTGCTCTGGAAGTACAACTCTTCAAACTTCTTCTTGACGAACCTGTAAAACGTCCCTCCATGCCATAAGCTGACAGACTTCTTATGTGAGAGTGACAGGGGAGAGAGCAGGGTGCACTCACTCATAGGCATGTTCCACCTCCTGTTTGCCAGGCGCAATCGGCTGGTAATCTTTAAACCAGTCGCACACAGTTAAGGGAACCTACATAAGGATGGCAAATGTTGGCACAAATGTGCGAACTGGTTTGAGTACTACTCAGCTCTCGATGGGTACAAATTAAAGGTACATGTTACCTTTTGTATTTTCCTCTCAAATATGTCAAATTTGTTGAGAAACAGCATGAACGATGTTTTCTGAAAAACAACATCACGTCAATTAGGATTGGAAATGGGCAAAAATAGCATGAGAAAAGAAAATCTGAGATGGATGTATACAGACCTCAAAACATCTTTGCTTTAACACCCAGTCAAAGAGTTCTTTGGTTTCCATCATTCTGTTCTGTGTCTCGTCCTCAAATAACAACTGATCGTACCTGAAATTAACAACCCGCAACATTAGATCAAAGGCTGTGTGCCTCTGGCTCTGTATGCAACTCATGTCATCATTCATGTATCTGCAGGCACAAGCACTCAGTGCACTCGTTCATGTGTTTGCATGCACAAGCAGTTGGTGCACACAGAAATGCTAGCTGTGTATTCAGTAGCGATACATGAAGTAAGGCAGTTATACTTTAGATTTAACTAATGATTGTAGTTGGTTTCTTTTGTTACAGTGAACATAGTTATAAGATGGCTATTATCTGCTTTTGTTAGTGGACAAAAATAGTGTTCAAAAAACAAAAACAATAACCTAACATTTCCTTGAAGTGAAAGGTCACATGCTTTGCAGAAGGTATGCTTATTTCTGAGTTCCTGTGCCAGGAAGCATCCATGCATGCAAATATTAGCTTATGTTCCGCTCTTTTTTGACGGAAAATATTAGTATTTTCCACACAATCAAATTGAAGTGACAGAACAAATTGAAAGATTGTTCATATTCTTATGGAAATGTTTAATTTCATAGAAGATGTTGGTTTAAAGTCAAAATGCCAAATTGTTAACTTAAAAATAAAGCTAAAGTGAAAGAACCACAACTAAACCTGGCTAACAAATAACAGAAGTGTTCAAATCATCGCGACAAATATCAAATATAGACACAAGCTTTTAGACACAGGCTTTTACATCACTGTTTTGCAGTGCTGCCCACCCAAATAAATGTTCTAATCATCACTGATGTTAAGAGGTAGCATCAGAATAACATAGCAGTTTGGAGATCGTACTTACTCGCTAATGGCGGCACAGAAGATAACTGCATTAACACCTTCAAAAAGATGAATCCACTTCCTCCTCTCATTTCTTTGACCTCCTACATCATACAACCTATATACCTCTCCACCTCTTTTGCTCTCCCCAAGAGGGCTGCAGAGAAATTTCCCAATTAACTTGACAGTTCTCATGCGAATCCTCTCATGTTGTATCTCATATATTAAAAGTAACAGACTTCAGTCTGTCATCTTTTACCGATTAGAGCGAAAGAAATATGCAAACCTCAAGTAAACATATTACCTAAACTGAATTTCCACCACCCCATTTGTTCGCACTCTTGCATGGAGCACATCCTCCTACAAACCTCTCGAATGTTAACAAGGGAAATGCTGCATACGTTTTCTTGGTTAAGAATGACAGAACAGACACCAGACGTTAAAGCCAACTCTTGAGAAACCATGCACGGTAACAAATAATCCATGATCGAATATGCAGCCTCTAGAACTTCAAAGCTAATAATGCCAATGGAAAGTAGAAATACTTAAAAGAAACTTGGAGGGATTCCCACACACGCAGAGGAAATTAAGCAACACATAACATTCAGTTTCTATACATGTAGGATAAACTGAAGGACTTAACTAACATATAAATGAACTAAAACTAAAACTTTTGACCCATAGTTGGTGTTCATCGTTTGAACAAGCAAAAACCTATAGTAATGGTTATGATCAACAATTTGGTATTCATCATCTGAACAGCATACTTTTGATTGATAGTATACAGTTTGGTTTCTTTAAGCCGGTGTTCATCATTCTACTGACACAGGTGATATAATTTAATAAAGAAACAAAAAGAAGATCATCATATTTCGTCTCTGACCATTATTATATCCCTCTGATAATCTCAAACTCAGATGAAGGTTTCAGTAAACTGACAGCCAATATCAAAAGATGATAATGCAGAGACATCAGAAAACCAGTGAATGAATGTGTCCGGAATGGAATAACATTGCGGATAATTGCAGACCTTTGTTGGTACATAATGTGCTTCAGCTAATCGGTCCAAATTTTCCATGAAGTACTGTGCACAGTCAGGAACTTGCAGAATACTTCCACGTGAGTAAGTTTCCTACAGATGCAATTCTTCATAACTAAGTTGGCTGCTTGACAGCGCACACATTTAAAGAAATTGAAATAGGAATTTCTTTTCACCTGAATGGCTGGATCTTCCCATAATTTTCTTACATCCTGTATGAGTTCGTTGCTAAGCAATGGGTAATCCAACCTGCCACCGATTTCTGATAGTTTTTCTGCAATCTCCTGAAGGTAGGATATCACAACACTATAAATAAATAATCTTTATAATCTCATTTATTTTGGAAGGAGTACAATGTGAAGCTGGTAAACTAATATCTTTCATAAAGAAGGCATCTTAACAAGGAATTAGTTTCAGTACCATCAGAAATGGTAAATAGTCAAGTCCTCAAGGTGCTCAAATCTCAGCAACCAACATTTTAAACGCACGATAATGTGAGCCTATGAAGAATTACCGAATTAGTATTCTTCTCTCAAGAAATCAAGTACAATAACAAGAGTATATGATTTGTGGAATCAAAGGAGCAATACAAGCTAGAGTTCAGCACATATCTTTGCAATGGAAAATAACAGTGCAAAAGCAGAAAAACACAATAATGCAGCAGTGCTTAAAGCATGTAGGTCTGAATAGGTTCAGTCATAGCCTAGTTGTGCAACTGAAGTGCTGCTTCAGTTGTAACAAACCACAGTTATCATGTTGCGAGATATTGATGTTTATACCCAAATGTAACTCTATTTATTGAACAAAACAGGATTACAAACCTGATTATCTGGGGATATAACATACTTTGAAGACTCTGATTCCACTTGGGTTAGCTCTTTAGCTCCATCATATAGTATCTGTGCACAATTAACTCACTAATCAGGCAAGAGATGTGTAAACACACTTCCATACGAACATCATGAAACTTCATAGTCAAATTTCCTACATAATTCCCACTAAGCAATAAGAGGAAAAACATTAAACACACCCTTTCTAGCATTGCATACTTTAATTGTCTGGTACACATTGGCATGAATGACTGATGTATAGCTCTTAAGCTCTGCCTCATCGAACCCAGTTTGGAAAAGAAGCTTTATCTGCAAACAAACATGCAGAATATGTAAGACATACTAGTGTCATAGGAATGATGATTTTTCAGGGAATATAACTGAAGCCGTACCTGCTTAAATATTGTAGACTTCCCTGATTCCCCAGCACCTTAAAAAGCGAGCAATTAAAATGGGCACATGTTAGGAACCAGTCTTTCTGATTCTCGAGCATTTTATAGAGAAAGCAATTTAAAAATACAGTTATTATTTATTGGTCAACTTGTTTTCTAGGATCATTATATTTCGCTAATTTACTAATCTTTTATAAAACTTGCATTTTTCAAAGGAAATACACAGATGAACTTGACTACGGAGATTTCATTCTCTGAACCAGTAAACTGTCAAGATAGAATTGATAATTGGCATAAGAAATGTGTCTTAATTTTATGCAAGTTGGTGGTACCAAGAAGTAAGAGTTTGTGGATGTGTTGGTCAGCCTTTGTATCTTGCAAAATTCGCCGGTCGATATCTGCAGACTGTTTACCAGGTGTGTCAGACAGAATCAAATGTGGCAGCCAACCAACCGGGGTAGCATTATTGACTTGCTCAGTCAGTTCAAGTGTGGAGGCTTACTTTTCTGTTTGCAGCTGCTTCGGCCTCATTTAAAGAATGAGGTCTGCTACAGGATGAGCCCATGGTTCCAGCACACATGTGAGCACGGACATTACTCTAGATGCACGATCTCATGACTGAACCTCTTCCCAGGATGTGCATACAGGTCTAGATCTCGCGGTTCATGAGCTAGCTGTATAGAGTACAAAAGTGCAGGACCAAGAAGATGTCGGTCAGGAATCATGCAATCAGATAATAAATATAGGGTCAATTAGAGGGCCACACGCTAACACACTTCCATCGAGATAGTAGCTAAGCATTCGTATGTATGCAGGGATGTATTTCAGGCTAAGACGAATCAAGCGGACAAACGATACTTCACCTGAGAGTCCAAAATCAAGGCGGCGGTGACGAAGGCGGGTCCGACGGTGAGGAGACTCTCCCCGGTTCAGGGGGTGCCGGCGGCGAGGATGCGTGGAGAGTGATGGTGGTTGGGACTTGGGACGCGGAGGAGGGGCGCGCGGCGGCGGAGGCCCGATGCCTATGCGTGAGAGTGTGGACTGAGGAAGCTGGAGCTGATTGTGAATTTTGTCGGGTATATTGGAATAGCGATTCGAATACAACTTGCAGATTGTGAATTCCAAAGTGCTGCATGGTTGATTTAAATATGCCAGCAAGCAACGCAGAGAAGAGAGTTCCTTGACAGGATATTATAGGAAAATTACTCATGTGTCACTGTATTTAATGAATAAATAGATTAAGATTGTAGAACATATAGCTCTTACACGATCGAGATAATAAGAAAAAAAGTTTTAAGACCAATCACGTGTAAGTATGAGGTAAGAATCATTAAATACAAGTTCATTTAGATAAAACCCTAAAAAGAATGCATTAGGATGATTGTACCTATATCTTTTAAGATAACGCGTTAAGAGACAATACATTATAGACGACCTTATAGATGTTACTCCGTCCCCACTTAGGTGGCGCACGCGTTTTACATTTTTTAAATTTAATCATTAATTTGACACCGGAAATATTTTTTTTCATGAAAATTACACCATTGCAATCACATTCGAATAAAAAATGAATTGTATATTTTTTATGACACGTTATACATCTATTGTTGATTAAACTTGTGGTTAAAATTAAAATATGAAAAATGAGAGCGCCATATACTTACATTGAGACGGAGGGATTAGAAAATATTTAATCCTAATGAGTACAAATCGAATAAGATAACGATGCGAACACCGGTTCTAGCAGCACACTTACTAGATTATACTCCCTCCGTTCTAATTTAATTGACTTGCTATACACCATATGTGGATGTATCTAGACATATTACATGACTAGATACATTCACATGTGGTGCATAGCAAGTCAATTAAATTGGAACGGAGGTAGTAGAAGATTATAAAACAGCATGAAAATTATAACGATGCGGCACAGTAATTATTCAGCATAATACATCATTCGCAAGTTAACTTTTGAGCTACACGAAAATTGAAGCCATGTGAAACCCAATCAACTACTCTAACAAATGGCATCAATAACCCATATCGTGTGGACAACACAAGCAACATCTTCTGGATGTGGAGTTCGAAATTCGTCATCCTCAGAAGTATATGATCAGATACAAATACATGTTCGGATGTTCCTATATCCATATATTTAGATAGCGCATTAATTTTTAATCAAATGACCTTACAAGTTTTGAGTTAAAATCATTTTTCTCATATGCTATTTTTACCTTGAAAACCACTGTCCGAAAAGGAATTAGAAAGAAAGCTACAAAAATGAACATGCATTTTAATACAAAATAATATGTTCCCATAACAAGAAAAGGAGGAGAAGAAATAGGGAAGAGAGAGAATATTGAGGTGACAACGCGTGTTGGTTATACCAGGAAAAATGGAGGAACAAAAAGTAAAAAAGAGAAAAGAGGAAAAAAGGCACCGAGAGGGAAAAAGGGAAAAGAGACCAAGTAGGAAAAAGTTGCCCATTAGTGAATTCCACCCGTTGGTCCTACTCCATATGCATTTGAAGAGGGAAATGAAGCAAGATGCGGGCGAGACACATAGGGATAAAATTTAGAGATTTGAAAATATGTATACTCAAGTCCATATATTTTGTCATTTTTGTGTAGAAAATGATATTTTACATGTTTGTGGGATAAAACATAGGCTACATTCGGATTAGTTTTCATAATTTTATAATTCATAAATATAATTTTCGATTTTTTTTTAAATGAAGGGAGCACCGGATCTCAGGAGTCAAAAATCTCCACTCTTGAGCGAGTCCAAACAATCGTAAAACAGCTAAAACACGAGAGGGTTTGACGACGAAGAGCAAGTTTTCGAAAAGGAGAAACAAGTTTTCTTTTTGTCAAACATGGAGCAGTTGATTTTTTTTACCGCAAGAAACATATGGCTGAGTTGGTGGGCGTGGTGTGCTTCCTTCCCCGGGAAAAAGCGAAAGCGAGAGAAGGGAAAGCGGTAATGATGTCTGCGGGAGCTACAAAGGAGGAGGCGACGGCGGCGGCGGCGGCGGTCCTGCCGGTGGGATTCCGCTTCCGTCCGACGGACGAGGAGCTGGTGAGGCACTACCTCAAGGCCAAGATCGCCGGCCGGCCGCACCCGGACCTCCTGGTGATCCCCGACGTGGACCTGGCCACGGTGGAGCCCTGGGACCTCCCGGCCAGGTCCGTCATCAAGTCCGACGACCCGGAGTGGTTCTTCTTTGCCCACCGCGACACCCCCAAGTACCCCGGCAAGAGCCCCCGCTCCAACCGCTCCACCGCCGCCGGCTACTGGAAGGCCACCGGCAAGGACCGCCTCATCCGCTCCCCGAGGGGCGCGCTCATCGGCATCAAGAAGACCCTCGTCTTCCACCGCGGGAGGGCGCCGCGCGGCCACCGCACCGCCTGGATCATGCACGAGTACCGCACCACCGAGCCCAAATTCGAATCGGGCCAAAACGTAAATCCCCTCTCGTTTTGCTTTGCTTCCATTTCATTCCAGTAGTAATAAAATCCCTTTATCTAAAAAAAAATTTCATTCCAATACTATTCTTTTGAGAAAAATTGCGTTTTCATTTCATCACTTTTATCTAGTTCTTATTGTAGATGTGCTAGCTTAGCTTAGAAGTGCCATCTGCAGTCAAGTGTAGCTCACTCAGTTTGTCATAACAATAGCCATACTTGCAAAAAAAAACCATATATATATATAGCTTGATGACTATCCAATTGTATTATTCTGTCTTTCTTCAGGGTAGCTTCGTTCTCTACCGCCTGTTTAACAAGCACGATGAAGAAACCCCAGGGTCCAATTTGGAGTCTCCATCCACATCGTCTCGAGCCAACCCGCTACATGGCAACGACACGCCCACAACCTCCATGATAGAAAACAAGGCTTCACCATCTGATTTGACCCAACTGACTCCAGCTGAAATAACTAAGGATCACTCATCCACGTCCCACCTTCTAACAACCGTCGCTCACACAGAGCCGACAACAGCTCAGGTGAATTTCTTAATTCCTCGCATTTGTTTCATTCTGTATGTGGACAACCTCCAGTAATTTTGGTCCATTTTCGTCTAAATGATAATTTTTTTGTTTTCATGAAATGTAGGAAGCTGCTTTTCTGGATGCGTTAACCCAGCTTCCAAACCTACAGGCCGAGCAAAGATATGATGGATTCCCTAGCATCAGTTCTCCGATGCGTCCTTACACAGATCATCCTTTTGTCGGCAACATGGGTGAGCAGGACTTCTCACAATATTTTGACAGTATAATTGCTCAGCAGGATCTGCAAGACATTTTGGTTAATCCAGCTTATGCCAAAACGAACAACTCAAACAACAAGGCATTGCTTGAGGATAGTTGGAGAAAAGGCGATTCTGATCAGATGCTCCTACTTCAGGTAAGCATATGATGCTTTAGTATAAATATTATCAATGTTGACACTCTCATCTGAACTTTTTCTCTCTTCCTTTTCTAAACAAAGCATGCAGATGCTACTTATTACCCATCTGGTATCAATACACTGCAAAGAGATACGAGTGATCATAATCATGAAACAAGAGCCCAAACTAACATGGTGTACAGTGGAGCAGACCTGGCATCCAACTACCACAACCAATGTCAACTACCACCAGCATTTGATCATCAGATAGAATCAGGCAATAGTGAAGCCTTCTGCTCCTCCAACTCATCCTCATGGACTCCTTATCCCCAACACTTGTTGGACTCTATGGTAGAACAGAGCAGGAATGACATGATAAATTCGAATGCCTCAAATATACAAGGGGGTCGGGTAGGAGCACCTTTAATGCAGCAGTCCACAGTTCCAGAATGCATCGACCCACAACAAGGGACTGCGGCAAGAAGGATCCGCCTTGTGCACGATATTCAGTGGGCATCCGCCTCTCAGCCTATATTGACTTCTCATTCGGAAAGCGAAGATGAAGTTGGATCATGTTCTAGCACAGGAAGTTCATTCAACAACCATGACGAGGATCATGTCGATGAAGGTTCTATAACTATGGTATAAAACTAACTTGCTGTAAGTCCATTTAGTATTTACTCATAATAGTACTCAATGGATTAATGCGGTCTTTGCTTAGGCTGGAGATCTGATGCATATTCAGGGCAAAGGACTTATCCCTACTCAAGTAGTTTCTGCGGTGGAAGTTTCAGACAAGCTCCAACATTTATCATTTAATGGTAACAAACTTTCAGTTTTAGAACTGGCTGCCTTAAAATCAATCCATATTCTGCCATCCTGAGCTGTAGCTGAGCTTTTGGTGAAAATTCACTGCAGATAACATATTAGGACGGCCAGCTTTACAACCAGGGCGGGGGGTCTCACTGCCGGATCAATGCGTAGGACGCACGATCTACAAACAACAGGGACATATTAATCTGCCTCGTGGAGCAGGTCTCACGCAGAGGCTCAAACAGGATTCTACTCAAAATGCACACGAAGGACTCCTGCAGAACAGCAACCATGTGCATGGAGAGTCATCTTCAGAAACAAGAAAACAACCTGCAGGTTCTGTTTTGCGGTTGCTATGGCTGGGTCTCCTGGTGATAGCCCCGTTGCTTGTCTTGGTTGGTTTATGGGGATCACTAAATTACTGGCTGGTGTAAATGGTTCTTGTGTATATATTTTCTTAAGTTTAGGGATCTCGGATGTGTTTTTGTAATGTAGTCAATTCATATTCTAGCTACTTACAACTTCCCTATGTAAATGATTCACTAGACAGTTCAATGACCATGTATCAGTGCAGTGCATCCACAACACAACTTCGAAAAGTCTATTTGAACTTTTTTTTTCAGATCCCCTATACATGGCCTATTTTGAATGTCTTGGAACCATTCCCATCATCTGAGCAAGAACTCAGTTTCAGTGACAACAAAACTAAAAAGGACAAGGCGACCTTGAAAATTGATGGTTTATTGAAAAAAAAAAGGAAGATGTATCTACAGAACATTACAGGTGTTGGAGGACAAACACACCGAAAGCGATCCCAAGGAAAGTCGCGATGGCGATTCCGAATATGCCAGCCAGAATCCCTGGAACCATCAAAGAATTCCAGCCCTTTGTGGTGGCCATCCCGCACGCCGTGGTCGGTCCGCCTACGTTTGCGTTTGACGCTATCAGCAGCAGCTTGTCCTCGAATCCCAGCAGCTTCCCAGCACCTAGGATCAGCAGCAATGCACGGTGATCTGCACGAATGCGAACACGAATATGCCGGGAGTCGTGTTGATGACATTGCTTATGCTTCCATTAGCACCCACAACAGAAAAAAACACCTACAACATTATTAGGAGAGCGCGGAAGTGAGATAACAGTTTTTTTAGGGGAGGCAACTCAGGTAGTTAAGCACCTTATTGCGGCTTTGCGATGAAAACTCAGAGTAAGTACTTGCCTGCATCAGAATTACTGCCAAGGCTTCGCCTGAAGGAGCAAGCTTTCCCATGTGAGAGGGAAACAATGTTGCCAACGCTACGACGATTGCTGTTATGCAGGGAAGGCTACCCCCTTGTATACCCAGCAAGCTCGTCATATATTTGCCTGCTTTGCATATCGCAAAAGACATGGCCAGTGTGGTCGCACTTTGCAAAACAGGCAACTTATCACCAGCAGCTGCAGTAGGTTCACCATCTCCTGAAATGCATACAAAGATTCAGTTAATTTTGCTAGATGGTATTTTAGGTCACTAAATGTGTGTGAAGAGAAAGCATACTATTATTATCAAATTTCCAAATATAAAGTGTCAGATTATCAAAGTCTTGGGGAAATTACAATAAAACATGATAATGTGGCTGACCTTTCGACTGCATCGTTTCCGCGGGAATTTTAGCAGCTAATGCGAAAAGAGTAGTAAAATAGAGTGCGCAGATAACATTGTCAGCAGCTAGTCCGGCAGCCAGCACTGATGGAGAAACCTGGAGAGCTTCTGAAACGGCAACGTAGTTGACAGCTGAAGGGCCAAAACGAAGCTGGGTTAACACAAGAGGAACATCACTTGCAATTTAAATTCAGTAAGCAGCTAGAGAATGTTTCCCTTGGTAAGTGTGGAGCAATAAAAGCTTGTTTTAAAGAATATGAAAATTATCTCTCCAGCTAGCTGACGAGTGAAGTGAAGAGTGAAGACTGGCCTCCTCCTATATGTCGGCTCATGAGAGCTGCAGCAATCTTCCAGTTATCATTTCCCAGCGATCGCATGGGCACAAGCAGGAAAGCAACGACTGTGCCGATCGTTGTCGCCACTGCAAAGCAAAGGTGGATCATCAGTCATTCAGTTGAGTTGTTGACTGAACCTGTAGATCGAATCGAAGAAAACAAAAAATAGGTACCGGATCCGAGGAGGAATGCGAGGAGGAGGGCGCCGGTGGAGCGGAGGACGCGGCGGAGGTCGGCGGTGAAGAGGAGGAGCGGGACGGCGAGCGGGAGGAGGTAGTCGAGCACGACGCGGTAGGCGGGGGCGTCCGCGGCGACGAGGCCGGCGGTGCTGGCGGCGAGGCCGAGGAGCACGGTGACGAGCGCGCCGCTGAGGGCCTTCCCGGCGCGGGTGCTCTTCTCGGACCAGATGCCCAGGGCGGCGGTGGCGAGGAGGACGGTCCAGTTGCCCCAGTGGTCGGAGGCGGCAATGAGGGGGAGGCCGACGCCATTGGGCAGGACCCGGAGGAGCGGGGCCGAGCGGCGGCGTCGGGATGCGTGGCGGAGCGGAGTGGTGGAGCTGGAGCTGCAGCTGCTGCCGGAGCCGGTGCCGGCGGTAGAAGGGGGAGAGGAGAAGTGGCGAGCTGAGTTCTTCAGTGGGAAGAGGAAGGTCTGCGTCGGCGTCGCGGTAGCCATCGCGTCAGACGGTCAACACTTTCCTTCCGTGCGTTGTAACTCATACGCAAACCTGGCCATATGGGCCCGTGCTCGCGGGCCGGCCCGTGAGCACGCGTGCCCAGCCTGCCATGGGCCTGGCACGGCACACCCTAAACGGGCCGTGCTCGGCACGCAAAGAGGCCGGGGCCGTGCTGGGGCCTGAAGGCCGAGCCCGCGTGCCGGCACGGGCACGGCCCGTTTAGGTGCCAGGCACGCGGAGGCCCGCATGGCCCGCCAGGCACGCGAAGGCCCGCTCGCGCTGGGCGGCGGATTAGAGCCCAACGGGAGGATTTCTCTGGCTTTTCTGCCCGTTGGACTGTGTCGCGCACGGCGCACTCGCGCGGGAGAGCGCTGGCGCGTCGGCAACGGTCGGAAATCGGCCCGTTGGGGCAATTTTAAGCGTGATTAGCCCATTTTAATTAGGATTTGTCCATTTTTAAGCAGAATTTCGTGTATATATCCGTTGGAGGGCTATTTTAGGCCAAAAAATGTCAAATTTTTGCTATAAAAAGGGCTGCCCACCCCTCTCATTTCTCACACTCAAACATGGCTGCTCACAACATGAATACTACCTTCAACCTCTCTGATCTCGACCCCGAATTTGTAGAAGATACCGATCCCTATGTCGGTTCTCCTCTCTACGACCCCAATCCCTATGGCGATCCTTCATACACTCAATCACATCCTTCTCAAACTTCTCAAGCCACCACCTCCACCACCTCCACCGCAAAAAGGCCACGAAAAAGATACTCCAAGGTGTGGGATCACTTCGAAGAAGAAAGAGTGGTGCCGGAGGAGGGAGGTGTCCCGGAGATCAAGGCCAAGTGCAAATGGACAGGATGCACAAGTGTGCTTTCCATGAAGAGCAAAGGAGGAACCGGCCACTTGCAGAGGTACATCGACAGCCACACGAAGAAGGATGAGAAGGCTGAGGCGTTTTCAGCCGGCATCCAGAGTAGGCTCCAATTCAACCCCGACGGTTCGATACGTAATTGGACCTATGATCCTGCTCTACAAAGAGATGCTCTTTGTAATTTGATTGCTTCTAATGATTTACCATTAGGTTTTGGTGAGTCGGCAGCTTTTGTCGAATATATTCAAACTACTCAAAATCCCAATTTTAGACCTGTTTCTAGACAAACTACAACTAGGGATATGAGAAAGATATGCAAAAAGAATCTTGCTAAAATAAAAGAAAACTTTGTTGATTGCACATATTCTGTCGCTTTAACATCTGATATTTGGAGTGGTCGGGCTAGGCAAGACTACATTAGTGTGGTTGCCTATTTTGTTGATGAAACGTGGCAACTAGTAATAAATAGAAGGTTTTAACGAGGCAGCTAGTAATAAAGCTCTATTTTATCATGTATGCATTTTACATTTTTTTATATTTAATTTTCGATTTTTTTACATTAAAAAAAAACAGTCAAAATTGCCTCGTGGGCCAAATATGGCCCGTCGTGCCTAAGTGGGCTCGTGCCGGCACGTTTAGGGAAGGGGCCGTGCCTGGGCCTTAAGGCCAGGCCCGCGTGCTGGCACGGCACGGCCCACTTACTAAACGGGCCTAATCGTGCCGTGCCGTGCCAGGCCCGCCAGGCTCTAAACGGGCTCGTGCCGTGCCGGGCCGGCCCGTTGGCCAGGTTTGCTCATACGCTCATTGATACACTGCTGAGATAGACCCAACAGTCACACTCGAATCGGCAGTTCCCGTGGAGTCGGTCCCCAATGCAGCAAAAATCGATGACGCTATGCGCGTAGGAAGGACGCGGAAGATGGCGGGAGATGGCGAAATTCCAGCTCAGATTCACGTCGCACATACCGGATCTTTTTTTTTTTGAACCCGAGGCAAAAGCTTTGCCTCACCATTTATTAAGCAGAAGGTGCCCGGTTTATTATGGGAGAAACCGGGCGAAAACCATACAACAACACAACACAACCCACGGGGCGAAGCCCCACAACCTCAACAAAACATGGAGCCAAGCTCAACCCAACACTCCGTAGACGACCGGCCAGCCCTCCACCCATGTCGGAGAGAAGAAGCCGTAACTGCTATGTGAGGAGCAGATACGAGACACTCCACGAACACACAATAAACACAACCCCTGACCCTTAAAACAACCAAATAGAGCCACTGCTGGAACACCGCTGCACACCTCCAAAGACATAGACATCCATCAAGCAACCGCGAGCTTGTTTCTAATGGCGCCACCCTTCTTGCATTTGCTTGCCTTCTTATTTTTTTCCCTTGATTGTTGATCCTGTTAGAAGGCAAGCAATGGCTCTTCCAGATCCAGGCATGGCAGCCTCCACACTGCTAAGCAGGCTGCAAAGCTCTTTTGCAAAGAGAACATCGGCATCATGTGTCAATGGAGGTGGAGTGGGTGTGGAAACTACCTCCGATCGTTCAGGCGAGCCCAACGAGTCCACATTCATCTGCTCCACCGACAGAGGCACAACAGGGCTCACACAATGCTCCTGAAGCTCGGGCGTACTCTGCAGTATCGGAGCCACGGACATACCGGATCTTCACCGGCAGCTCGTCTATTTCCTTTCCGCCACCGTATCCGCGACTTCGTCTCCCCCGGCTGGCAGGAGGAGCTCAAGAGCGTCGCCCTAGTCTTTGCAGCAGCTCGTGTTCCCTTTCTCCGGCACAAGATTCACAGCGTCGTCTGCATGGCTGGCAGGAGCCAAGGATTACGAGTGGTTCGACAAGTCGCGACTAGTCGAGCGACTTGTCTACCTGTCGCAACCTGGATGTCGACAAAACAGAACAACTCGACAAGTTGAAGTTATCGATCGACAAGTTAACTTGTCTACGACTAATCGCGACAAGCCCATGTATGTGAGTTGAGCGGCAAGCAAGAAAGGCCCATCCCGTGAAGGCCTGAAACCAAACAACCCCTCCAGACCTAAAGAGACAGATCGAGCGTTCCCCTGCCCAGCCGCCTCTCCCCTGGCCGTTGTCCCCACACCTGACCATCGCCGGTGCTGCTGCCGCCTCCTCACACCTGGCCTCCTCCCCTCCTCACCTCCTTCCCTCCTCCCCCTGATATTCTTCAGGCCGGCACTGCTTTGCCAGTCCCAGTTTCCTCTCTACTCCCCATGCCATCAACATTTTTCAGTACTTACAGCTCGATTACATATCGACAAGTCTATGACTAGTCACGACTTGTCTACTTGTCGGTACCCCAGCGACAGCTTGCCACTCGTCGACTCGTAATCCTTGGCAGGAGCTCTACTCCGGCAATTCTTCCTCGTATCCCATGTCGAAGGTAAGCCACTTTGTCTCTCTGATGTCTACGCACGCTTATATTCTTGTAGACAGTGTTGGGCCTCCAAGTGCAAAAGTTTGTAGGACAGCAGCAAACTTTCCTTAAGTGAGTAACCCAAGGTTTATCAAACTCAGAGAGGTAGAGGTCAAAGATATCCCTCTCAAGCAACTCTTCAATTAAGATACAAGAAGTCTCTTGTGTCCCCAACACACTCAATACACTTGTCAGGTGTATAGATGCACTAGTTCGGCGAAGAGATAGTAAAATACAAGTGATATGGATGATTACAAGTGGTAATTGCAATCTGTAGTAAAAATGGCAGCGAGCGAACATGCGGCAGAACTGGAAATAAACGGTGTTTCAGTGCTTGGGAACAAGGCATACGGATCATACTTTCACTAGTGGTCACTCCCAACAATAGTAATATAACTGAACACATATAAATACTTCCTCTTCAATATGCAACTTAGATGCTACTCTGAACTATTCTCCGGTTGGATAACGAACACGATTACTACTGCGTAGGGCTATAAAAGCACACCTTAAAGTTCGTCATTCCACATGTAGGGCACCCCACGCTGTCACTATGAGCATCCAAGATAGTACTAAACAAACAACACAATTTTATAGAGACATACAACACAAGAACAATTCATGGTAAGTATCCCTCTAATCTTTAATCCAAAGAGTCACACACGCCACCCGCACTGTCACCATGGTATTGTGTTGTCAACAATGACTCCGGAAATTATACTAGATAAAACCAATTGAGTAGCATATCCATAACATAATGAAGGGGAAACATCTATGAATTCAACTAGATTACAATGCTCATGATCACATAAAGATCACACCATGAGAGAGAGATAAACCATATAGCTACCGGCATGAGCCCTCAGCCTCGATGAAGGACTACTACTGGCGCATCATGGGAAGCAGCAATGGCGAAGAAGATGGCTCCGGGGCACTTCCCCGTCCCCGCAGGGTACCGGAACAGAGACTTCTGTCCCCCGAATTAGGGTTTCGGATGGCGGCGGAGCTCGGAGTCGTATTTGGGAAAATCCTTTGGGTGTCGCGAGTTTTAGGTCCGGAGGGTTTTTATAGGCGAAGAGACGACGCGAGGCGGTGCACGAGTCAACCACACCATACCTCGGCGCCACCCCCCTCTCAGCCGTCAGGTATGGTGTGGCGGTTGTGGGCCTTCCACGAACTTGTCCTTCTGGCCCACGGAGTCTTCTGGCGAAATAGAATTTCTATAATGTTTTGGGATTTTTTTTTTGAGCACTTTGGTTTTTGGACCTTTTCTGCAATGCACAGACATAATAAACAGAAATTGGCACTGTGACATCTTGTTAATAGGTTAATTCCATAAAATGCATAAAAATGATATGAAGTGTATATAAAACATGTAACAATTGGTATAAAACATGTATGGAATATCAAAAATTATAGATACGTTTGAGACGTATCACTCTCCTAATCGGTAGTGGGTTTAGTTGAACGACAACCTGTACTAATGCTAAATCTGTATTATTAGGACGAGAGGTTGGCTCTGATCAGGCAGACGTCATCACTCATAGCTGTGGTTTAGGCATGGATCATACTGATTCAAAATATCATAGTTAGACGCAATGTGTATCCTCTGGTCACCTATGGTTATATGTTCGCCTGAGATAAAGAGAAGATAGCTAATCTAAACTAAATCTATAACACAACCGATGTAGAGGCTATGCAAATGGTTCAGATGGGTAGAGCCCTTTCTATGAACTTGTGAAAAAGTTCAGAGATGGTGGCATGTTGCAGGATATCATCCACATATCTTTGGAAGAGCAAGTTTGCATGTTTCTTCATGTTGTGGTTCGTAATCAGAGGTTTAGAGTGATACACAACACATTCAGAATGTCATGTGAGACTATCTCCCGTTATTTTAAGCAAGTCTTGTTTGCTATTGGAGAGCTCCGACACAAGATGATAAAGCCACCAAGTGCTCATACACCATCCAAGATCAATAACAGATTCAGATGGTTTCCATATTTCAAGGTGAGCACTACATTATGTTTTCTGATTAGAGCACACGGATGTGTAGGACACAATCTTTACAGTTTGTTCATCTCCTGGCAGGATTGTATTGGCGTCATCGATGATACTCATGTGACTGCTAGAGTGTCGAGGTCACTGTCTGCAGCATGCAGGGAAGTAAGCACTACACAAGTCATAATGTCCTTGTTGTTTTTGTTGTTGTTGTTGATTTCGACATGAGGTTCACATATGTGCTAGCTAGTTGGGAGGGAGCAACACATGCAATCATTCTGGCTGACATCATGTTTAGACCTGATGGGATCAACATCCCTGAAGGTAAATTCTATCTTGGAGATGCTGGATATGCACGTCGACTTGGAATTTTGCCACCCTTCTGAAAGATCAGGTACCATCTAGACGAGTTTACTTCAAGATTCGATCTACAGAATCCAAAGGAATTGTTCAATCTCCGACACTCTAGCCTTAGAGTGACCATAGAAAGAGCATTTGCTGCAAAACAGATTTTAAAATCCTTAACTAGAATCCATTCCACCCTTTTGAGACGCAAGTAAAGCTAGTTCTTGCTTGTTGCATTCTTCACAATTGGATCTTAGGGCGGGGGATTGATGGGCATTTCCTGTCTGAGAAAGATGTGACGCCTGATGATCTCGACCAGGGCGGCCATGGTGTCCCCCTTGAAAATAGTGAAGCTTGAAAGGCCAGAAGGATGGAGTGGACTCAGGAAATGCTGGATGGCATAGGTGCCGCCAGGATATAAGCTTCAGCACAACGAGAATAATAATAATAATAATAATAATAATAATAATAATAATAATAATAATAATAATAAGACTGTAATGCTGATTCCCCACCGCCTTGATCATCCTTGTCAAACCATTCTAAATTACCACTAGACTGTAATGCTATTTGATTCGTAGTAGTTAAGCATGTACTGATGAACTGCCATTCGTAGTAGATATGACTGGATGATGATGAACTGGTATTTTGAAGTCATGTTGGTATGGTAAGATCACCAGTAGCGACAAGAGGTGAGCACAGTCCAGGTCGGGACGCAACCAAACACACCACTTTGCATCTCTGGTTCCTATTCTGCGATGCTGTAGGCTACCAAATGAAATGCACAAGCCTATGCTAGCGGTGCGATACAGGCCGCCAAACGGAGTGCAGAACATGGTTCAGAGGTTGGTCTCGCCAGACCTGGCCCTGCGCAGCCTAATCTGGCGGGGCGCAAGAGGAGCTGCAGGCTACCAAAGGTGCCCTTGATGATTTCTTAAAAACTTGTAAACATGGTTTTTGAAGTTTTAAAATAAAAGGATCACTAGCTAGGAGCAAGGTACTCGGGAGCCAAACATATATTTTTCTATTTGAACGACTATCCCTCTGAGATGCGATGATTGACTTAGTATTTCTTAGGAGCCACAAAAGACCCGCAGCTGCCAACGAGAATAAGTAAGGGGAGATGGGTCACCGTGACCGATCCCTCGAGTTGGTTTGAACTCCTCCAGTTTAGTCCCATTTAAAAATAACTGAAAATTTCACCGATGTTATCATACCCATGATGATATCATGTGCAAAACCCAACTTTAGCATGATCGCCTTTAGATACTGCCATTCTAATATGTCATAGGTTTTTACCATGTCGAGATCCAGAGCGACATGACCGGTGTTTGTTTGCCTTGTTTTACTTCATAAAATATAAGCACTCATACGCCACTATGATGCGGTCTATTAGCAATACTAGCTAGGAATGTAGCGTTGTAGCTTTTTTTTTTCTTTCGATAAGTGCGTTTGTAGCTTATGGAGGTGTATTTTGTTTTTGGGTCTCTCTAACGCTTAATCGAATGAGAGTTATATTAATTCTCATTCATATGACGTTATCAATTACCAGTTGCAAGTCAAGTTGCAACTCATAATTAGCGCGAATCACGAAGGAAATCAAACGGTTCGGAGAAGTTGCAAGTCCACTTGTAACTCAGCCGAATGAGAATTAACTTAATTCTCGACGTCATCAAATCCCAGTTGCAAATTGACTTGTAACTGATGCACGAATCACGAAACAAATCAAATGGTACGAAACATTTGCAAGACTTGCAACCGATGACGTCATGCTAATGAGAATTAAGCTAATTCTTATTCGATTGAGAATTAGCAAAACTGTTTGTTTTTTTAGCGTTGTCAGACTGAGCGGCGCGAGAAATGTCGACTATGGGCCATATTCATCATTCACTCGGCCCACCAAATGGCGGAGCGACGGAGCTCCAATTTCATCGCCGTTCATGATCTGTTCCACCAGTTCCGGCCGCCTCCCCCTACCGACTACCGTCGCGTCCCCAACCCAGGATACTAGCATCCTTTCGCCGCCACTCACCCTATATCCACCCGGCGTGCTAGACGGGACGCCAGCTGTTGGCGAAGGCCGGAAATAGTGGAGAAGACCATGAGCGGCGATGGAAGGCGGCCAGATCCACCGCCGTCCAACCCTGCCCAACCTACCATCCATCCGCCACTCTCTCTCTCTCTCTCTCTCTCTCTCTCTCTCTCTCAAGCACTACCTGTTTGTTAATCTTCAGTTTACATGATTCCGTGTCTGTAATTTGTCTCCAACAGTCAGGATTTTTATTTTACGTTGTGATGATGCCCTCGGTTGCAGCAACAGCTACAATTGGGAATGGAGTTAATTTACCGTTACATAGCTCATTCAGCTTATCTTCCACTGGGTCCGAGGACTGAAAATTGCAGACTGGCCTGGGTTGCTATTTCTCTGTGTCTGTTTCTGTCCAGATTGGCATTTCCATCCATGCTGCACTTTTGCGTGCTCATTTGTTTCTACGATCAGTTTGATGAGCAATGGCATTGTGCCTGGGGTATGGTTGATTCCCTCTCTGTTTTGGCATCAACTTAGCAGACACAAACTGGCGTCCTTTGATGGGCTAGAATTATCTGCACCACATGGTGTTGACTGACTCGCCAAGTCTTCATGTCGGAGGTCAAGATCATGGTCTCCTCCTTTCACATGGCATCACATACACCGTGGTCAATGGTCATGGTCTTCTCAAATACACACCATGGTCAAGGTCATGGTCATCTCCTTAACATAGCATCAAATGCACCATGGCCACATTGCATATAATACATGCCACAGCCACACAGGTCCTCTTCCAGTCTTCCTTGGGTCAACTGTGAGCCTTTGTAACCAGAAATATATGCATTAGGGGGGCACTCATGAAACTAAGTGGTGCCTAGAAGAGAAGGCGCTGCTGCTGCTGCTGCCTGACCTGAATTTCTCCGGTGCAAGGTGTAGTATAATACTGTCGATCGATCATGGGCATCTTGCCGATGGTGTTCTCTCTGTTGGTACTCGGGTCACTCGGAGAGCTAAGAGCTCCGGTATCTGGAGTCCTAACAAGCGAACAGAGCCCTGAGGGGAACTGGGCGCAACCATCTCGTGCCGGCTTGACGCTCGATGGCTGCCCGACGAGCTGTGGCAGTGTCGACTTCAGCTATCCCTTCGGCATCGGATCCAGATGCTCCCGCGCGCCCGACTTCAACCTCACCTGCAACGACGCCACTCAGCCCCCCAGGCTCTTCTTGCGCGACGGCATCACCGAGGTGACCGGCTTTGACAATACTGTTTATCATCCAAATCTTATATGGGCCTCCCTCTCGCATACCATACCCATGAAATCGGGTGTCAGTGTCTACGACTTCTCTCTGGAACCACCTGGGAGGTCCTTCCGTTTTGATTCCAATGTTCTAAACATCCTCGGCTGCGACCTAGAGGTGTACTCTGTCAAAGAGAATGTCACCCAGTCCATCTGCGCAACCGTGTGTCCGAATCCAGAAATCACAGAGATGGTAGCTATGCACAGCTGCAATGGCTTTGGATGTTGCCGTGCACAAATGGAAAGCTATGCCCGCACTTATCAGCTCAAATTTGTCCACAACACTAAAAACACCAGCACAATCTCCAACCAGACCTCTCAATTGTGGATAAAATCAGCATAACTACTGATGGCTTAAGGCTCTCCTGGGATATTGGGAATCTGTCCGCCTGTGCTGCCTGTATCAGCGACCATGCTTGGTGTGGCTACCACAACTACAATGAAGATGACCCCTACATGAGGTCAGGAAATGGCTTCTACTGCGTCTGCAACGATGGCTATAAAGGCAACCCCTACATTCCACATGGCTGCTTCAGCAACGAAAAAGGTAACATCTTCCTAATCAAGCGACCAAACGTACACCTGCTGTTAGGAATTTTGGGCATTGATCGTACTAATCTTTTACTGATCAATTTCAGGGTATAATCCAATTACGAGTAGGGATAATTGTAACCGTTGGTGTGGTAACATTCATGTACAATTCCCATTCGGCTTCGAAGAGGGTTGCTTTGCCAAGGAAGAGTTTCACTTCAACTGCACAAATACAACGTCATCGGCTGTTTTGCTGCATAAT
This sequence comes from Poa pratensis, assembly GCA_947311845.1. Taxonomy (NCBI): domain Eukaryota; kingdom Viridiplantae; phylum Streptophyta; class Magnoliopsida; order Poales; family Poaceae; genus Poa; species Poa pratensis. Next base: position 22,974,806 of record CAMZMU010000082.1, read on the forward strand.
GATTTGGAGGTAATCGACATGAATGTTGGTGAAGGGACCTTTAATGTCACCGTTGCGGAACGGCAACTGGGGGAGCCCATCCCCATGTCTGATGGATCAGATCAAAGCGGTCTTTTTCTTGCATCTGGGTTATTTCTCTCTGTCAAATGGGTTGCTGCTCATCTAAGTTGCGCAGAGGCCCAACATAATAGGTCTGGATATGCTTGTGTGAGTTTCAACAGCAAGTGTCTGGAAGTAAGCGCTGATGAGAGGTTAGATGCTGGTTACCGCTGCAAATGCTTAGATGGCTTTCAGGGAAATCCATACATCCAAAGTGGTTGTCGAGGTACTACATCCCTCTCTCTAGGATCTCAGATACATCCACTACCGTTGGAGAAAAACTACCAGATGTTCCTTAACTCTCTATAAGAAAGTTGTACATACACATTGAAAGACATGTGTTCTTACAATAACTGCAGCTTACTCTTAGCCAGAGATTTTTTCGCTTCTTCTGGTTTGTTTATCATTCATGGATGCACTGTTTCACGTAACTGAATGATGTACTGTGTTCCATGTTACATCTATGATTCATGATACACGCTTTTTAAAATTTGTGACATTAAAAAAAAAGAGGTTTCACCATCAATATAGAAAAAAGTTACCAGAATGTACATATCAAATTGATCTTATAGATTAGTCATGAAATATATTTTTGGTATATGCAATTATTTCTATTTTCAAAAAAAAAATCAGCATGGACAATATCTAGCTGATGTTATAGATTGTCATGAAATTCTCAATTTATTTTCATTCCGTATAATTTTTTTTTGAAACAACATATTTTTCTAACATGCATATTAAAATATTAATATCATGAGTTCATAACCATGGCGACGTCCTAAACTAATTGCAAATCAGAGATAGTATATATGTTGTCAACGTATCTTATCAAGATTTTGTTAATTTCAGATATTAATGAATGCCTTCTACCGAACACATGTAAAGGGATCTGCCATAATACCGAAGGAAGCTTCAGTTGTACGGAATGTCCTAGCAAGACTGAGTATGATCCATTAAAAATGCAGTGTACTAAACTAAAGCAGCAGCCTCTACTCTTAGGTAAGACTACATTGTTGTTACATTTATATATGATAGACACGATAGAACAGAAAGCTTAAAAGACTTGATGCCTGCAGGTATAATTATTGGGTTGTCATGTGGTTTCGGCGTTCTACTTGTGAGCTTCAGTGCTGTACTTCTCACTCGTAGGTGGAAAAGAAATGTTCAGAAGCAACTACGGAAGAATAATTTCCGGAAGAACCAAGGTCTTCTCCTAGAAAAGTTGGTATCCTGTGATGAAACTGCAAATGACAAAACAACGATTTTCTCATTAGAAGAGCTAGAGAAGGCAACAAACAGCTTTGATCCTACACGTGTCGTCGGCCGTGGGGGACATGGCATGGTTTACAAAGGCATATTATTGGATCAACGTGTGGCTGCAATAAAAAAGTCTAAGGTCATAGAGGAGTGTGAGATCAGCCAATTCATCAACGAGGTTGCAGTCCTCACTCAGATAAATCACAGAAATATTGTGAAGCTCTTTGGATGTTGTCTTGAAACCGAGGTTCCATTGCTGGTGTATGATTATGTATCTAGTGGCTCACTGTCAGAAGTTCTTCATGCTGATGCAAGTAATGGTGTTTCTTTGTCCTGGGGTGATTACTTAAGAATTGCCTTGGAAACAGCAGGAGCTCTATCTTATCTCCACTCTTCAGCTTCAATATCAATCTTCCATCGTGATGTGAAGTCCTCAAATATACTCTTGGATGCGAACTACACAGCTAAAGTTTCAGATTTTGGCGCGTCTAGATTGGTTCCTATCAACCAAACACACATTGTAACTAATGTGCAGGGTACATTTGGGTACTTAGATCCAGAGTATTTCCAAACCAGACAGCTAAGTGAGAAGAGCGACGTGTATAGTTTTGGTGTGGTGCTGGTGGAGTTGCTTCTTAGAATGAAGCCTGTTTTTACAAGTGAATCAGGCACAGTCCAGAACTTGTCAAATTATTTTCTCCAGGAGTTCAAGGATGGGAGAATCACAAGTATTGTTAATTCTCAGGTCCTTGCGGAGGCAACTGAGGAAGAGATCCACTGTGTCGCCTCTCTTGCAGAGGTGTGCTTGAGGCTACATGGTGAACAAAGACCCACCATGAAACAAGTGGAGACAGAGCTGCGTAGTCTACGGACGAAATGGATGAAGAACAGATCCGAGAAATGAAGATGTGGCGACCATGGTCGGAGTATTAGATCTGCTTGCCAATGTCCCCCACGGCACTCCTCTATGACCGGTATATTCATCTGTTATAAAAAAGTCTAAGGTCATAGAGGAGTGTGAGATGCAGTAGTGGGTATTTTTTTGAAAATGGATTATATTAGCAATGATTTTGAGTACTCCTGTTGATTCTATTAGCCACTGTTGGTACGTTACTGGTTTCTTTTAGTACATGTTTTGAGTTTTTTCTCTGAACACAAATATGACAATTGACTGATAATATAATGTATGTAGTGTTTGTCATTTTCGAACTCATTGATCAAACTACCAACGTTCAAATTTCTAGGAGCTCGACAACAAAGATCTCAAAGTGTTTCAACAAAGGAAAATTCACTACACACATATTTAGATCGCAGACCTACAAGTAAAACTCGCAAGATTCTAAAATCACATTTAAGCAAAAGACAGCACGAAGCAACAAGTGTCAGGATAGAACACAAACAGAAGAACATCATTGAGCAAGCCGCAACACTATTTTTGGTTTTCTCATAACTGAACAAGACACAAACTATTTTTGGTGTTTTCTCACAAGTTACGTGGGGGTTTAACAAACACAAATAGGTAGCAAGCCACTTATTGCGGAGTTTCAGAGATGCAAACTTGTGGTAAAGCCACTTATTCAGAATATATGATCGGAAAGAGAACCGTGTCATAACCACTTATTGAATTTAAAAGATTTTAAGCATTGTGGCAAAGCCACTTATTCATTCAGAATGATAACAACATTTTGGCAACGCAGCTTACTGAATTTAGAAACATAGAAGGTGAGATTAAAATTCCTTTGTCAGCACCAGAGCGTATTTCCCAGAACTCGAGATCAGGGTTGGTTGATTGTTGCGGTCGCAGATGATTGAGCCACTAAGGGCGTGTTTGGTAGCCCACTGAAAACCCAACCAGCCTCTAGATGTAAAAATAGCCTTTTTTGGACCCGTTTGGTTGTGAACGCCAGTTCACGTATCTGCATAGCACGAACTTTAAAGCACCACTTAGCCAGTCCGATAGAATCGGTCGTTTCTCCAGGGCCATCTTCCTTCCAGGGGAAAATCCCACATGGCCACACGTGTGGAGCTTTGCTCTGTGACCTCACTTAAACTTCTCCACTTAGTGTCTATCTAATCTACACAAATACACTCTGATTCAAAATATGGGCGTCGACAAGTAGATTCCATTCACATGCTCGATTTCGAGTGTCATCGACTGTAACTTCTGAATTTCAAACCGGTGTTCGGAACTTTTTTGGACAAATTTTGTCAATTTCGTCGCACTCGGTTGAACGTTTGTCATATCCTTTGACGAGCAGGTGTATCTCGATGTTTCACACAACTTTAGTATTGTGATTTGTCCGTTTCGGAGAACATATATGAGTAGATCTTGTACTGAGCTATATATGTATTTAGACCGCACTAGTGTAAAATGTGTTCTTCAACCTTTGTCACCGCCGCTCGCCGCGCCGTGAACTCCGCCGTCGCTGCTGCTTCTACTAGGCTGTGCTTGGTGTAGGTGTATTTTTAACCTCTCCCTCGGCTCCACTCAGCTTATGTTACTCATAGCCATGAACAATGTCGCCGCCGCATCGGCCATGTGCGTTTTAACCTCCACTGCAACCGCCGCTGTCGCACCGCCACCGCGTCGCCGTCAACTTCGTCGATACCGGCGTAGTTCCTATCACGACCTCAGCCGTCGCACCGCCACTGCGCCGCGTCGTTGTTCTTCTCGCTGCGCTTCTCGCGTCGTCGGGATGCATATTCTTCCAACTTTCCCCTCTGCCCGCTCTCTTCTTTGATTCGTTCTAATTTAGCTCGTATTAGAAGGAGAGAGTGCGCTTTGCGACCGTTTTGACACCAAGAGATTGAAGTTTAGGATTGAAGTAAATTGGTCATTGAACACTACCCAGAGTATGGAAAGGTGCAATTACATGGCTAGATAAGGATATGAAGTTTCAAAAGGGACTTGGTCCATAGAGGAGTCCAAAGAGCTAAACATGTCATCAGCTTTTTTGGGTGGAACTTTCTTGCACTTCTTGAAGGTTGCTCATTGAACTGGGTTTGAGGGCGGAAGGCGTCCTTTTCCTAGGCTTGGTACTGGCTTGCGAAGTTGTGAAGGCCAGCACTCATCCGTGTTAGGGAATGAGCAACTATCATTCACATGGGGCCAAAGGCCATTACATGTACATGTGGAAATATGCAGAGAACCCTTATACCATGGGGATATACATGAAAAGGACCTATACACATCTAACACCCCCTCAAACTCATGGTGGGGCAACAACGCTGAGTTTGGAGAGAAAGAACCCATGCTGCGCTCGAGTCTGTGCCTTCGTAAAAAATCCGCCAACTGTAACTCAGAGTGCACATAGTGAAGAGCAAGAAGTTGTTCCTGCACAGCAGCACGCACAAAGGAGGCATCCACACCGATGTGCTTGGTGAGCTCATGCTTCACCGGGTCACGCGCAATGCTGATAGCACCTGTACTGTCTGACAATAGAGGAGTCGGTGCAGCAGCAGAAACACCAAAATCCTCTAGTAACCATCGCAACCAGGTCACCTCAGCTGTCAACATAGCCATCGCTCGCAACTCAGCCTCGGCACTGGAGCAGGAAACTGCAGTCTGTTTCTTCGTCTTCCAGGCAATGAGAGATCCTCCAAGAAAAACACAATAGGCTGACAGCAAGCGGCGATCAGAAGGATCACTAGCCCACGTAGCATCAGAATAGGCCTGGAGCTGGAGAGAGCTGGAGCGAGGAAAGAAAAGGCGGCGAGAGATCGTGCCACGAAGATATCGTAGAACACAGAGGAGGTGACTATAGTGGACAGTGCTAGGAGCTGAAATGAACTAACTCAGAATGTGGACAGGATAGGATATATCTGGACGAGTGACAGCTAGATAGACAAGGCTCCCAACAAGATGGCGATAGCGTGTGGGGTCTGTGAGGGGATCACCATCAGTAGCACGAAGCTGAACATTGAGCTCCATAGGAGTCTCAGCAGTGCGCTCATCGAGCGACACGAGCAAGAAGATCCTGAATATATTTTTCTTGGGAGATGAAGAAGCCATCAGAAGTCGAAGAAACCTCAATCCCGAGAAAATAGAGAAGTGGACCAAGATCAGACATTAGGAACTGCTCACGGAGGCGGGCCTTAACAAAGTCAATATACTCAGAGTCGTCGCCAGTAATGATCATGTCATCAACATATAAGAGGAGGAGCGTCCGACCACGAGGTGAGGTGTGGACAAACAACACGGGGTCATGATCGCTAGGCGAGAAACCAGCGGCAGTCACCACAGAGGCGAAACGCTCAAACCAGGTGCGAGGGGCTTGTTTAAGGCCATAGAGGGAGCGCCGAAGACGACAGACCATACCATCAAGAACAGAGTACCTCGGTGGTGGTTGCATATAAACCTCCTCACGCAACCATTGAGGAAAGCGTTCTGGACATCAAGCTGAGACACAGACCAATGACGAACAGAAACCACATCGAGAAGAGTGCGGACAGTGGTCATGTGGGCTACGGGAGCGAATGTCTCATCATAATCGCGTCCCTGCTCCTGCTGAAAGACACGAGCCACAAGACGAGCTTTGTAACGCTCAAGAGAACCATCGGAGCGAGTCTTATCTTATAGACCCACTTGCATGTGATGGGACGAACACCAGGAGGAGGGGAAACCAGATCCCACGTGCCGGTGCGCTCAAGTGCAGCAATCTGCTCAGCCATCGCAAGCTGCCATTCAGACTGAGCCATGACATCCTGATAGGAAGTGGGCTCAGCAACAGCAGAAAGACCATACTGGGAAAGAGAATACGATCAGGAGACCGTAATGAAGGCCGAGAACGAAGGTTATGAACGGTGTACACGGGGAAGAGGGCACTCCAGAAGTGGAAGGCTCGTCAGAAGGATCATCGATGACACAAGAGCGACGAGTGTAGTGAAGAGGAAAGGGAGAAAGGGGAGGACGCACCAGAGCAGGAGGGGACGAAGGAGGAGTGGAGAAAGGTGAGGAGGGTGGTGTCGGTGGTGTATCAGAAACAGTGGGACTCACCGGCGGTGGAGGTGGAGGAGGAGGAACATGAGGCACAGAGGGAGATGTGTCGGGAAGTATGAGGAAGGAGATATCCTCAACTGAAAAGGTCGAGGAGGTAGGACGCGGGAAGTATGGACGAGACTCATCAAAAGTCACATCACGAGAAAATACGTAGCCGGCGACTAACAGGATCCCAACATCGATAACCCTTGTGCTCATCACTATAGCCAAGAAAGACACACTCAACCGACTGAGTTGTCAATTTGGTGCGTTCGCGTGGAGCAAGGAGAACATAGCACACGCACCCAAACATGCGAAGAGCAGAGTAGTCAGGAGAACGACCAGAGAGACGCTCCATAGGAATACCACTATGCAAGGCAGCCGAAAGCTGGATGTTGATGAGATAGGTGGATACGGAAACAGCCTCAGCCCAAAGTGGGGAGGAAGAGAGGCGGCGATCATCATCGTACGAGCCGTCTCTAGGAGGCGGCGATGCTTGCGCTCAGCAACGCCATTCTGAGCGTGAGCACCAGGACAAGAGAACTGGGCAAGAGTACCCTGCTCGGCAAGAAAACCACGCAACATCTGGGAGATATAGTCGCCAGCCGAGTCAGCACGAAAAACACGAATGGGCGTGGAAAACTGGGTGTGGACCATGGCAGCAAATCGCTTGTATATAGAGAGAACCTCGCTGCGAGATTTCATAAAATAGAGCCAAGTGTAGCGAGAGAAATCATCAATAAAAAGAACATAGTAGCGATGACCCCCTTTCGAATCGAAGGGAGCAGGACCCCATACATCAGAGTGAACTAGGTCGAAAGGACGCTGAGAGACTGACTCACTCGTAGGATAAGGTAACTAAGTCTGTTTGCCAAGTCTACAACCATTACAATGTAAAGAAACATCGCCAGAGACAGACCCTAAGACACCTTGATGCACTAACGATAACAAGCGAGAGCCACAGATATGACCAAGTCGATGATGCCACTGCTGGAAGGACGCAGAAGAGGAGGCAGCAAGAACGTGTGAACTGGCGGGTTTTGGTGGCAGCGGAAGGAACACTGACGAGGGGTAGACTCATCAAGACCCATGGTTAAGGTCCCTAGGTTATGAATATGGGGGAAAGAACGTGGTAGAGCTGGAAGTATCGTCGGCTGACAAGCAGGGCAAAGATTTTACCAGGTTCAGGGCCCTCGTGTGGAGGTAACACCCCTACGTCCTGCCTGTCTGTTATTGATTTGTGAATATGATGGTTACAAGGATCCCGGCGAGATGTCGATCTCGCTAGGGTTTGTGGCTCTGGTGGTTCGTTATCTGGTTCGATGGCCCTCCCAGTCCTTAAATAATAGGCTGGGTCTCGGGTGTTCGTAACCGACTCGATTTACAAGTAAGGAAACTTCTAAACCGACTATTGCTTCGCCAAACTTGGAGGATACTCCATCTTCGTGGGCCTCCCTTCATGGGCTTCATGTAGGCTCTGATAGTTGGGCCTAGTCGATACGTGCACCAGGTACCCTCATGGTAGGGTACCCGATAGGCATACCCATGTCAGTAGCCCCCGAGTACTTGTCTGATTCGAAGAGTCGGGCATGGACTCATACATCATGCACGTTATATATTTTTTACATCTGCATTTAGAATTCTTATGAAATAGCACATGTTGGCTATGTCGAGTGTTTCATCGACTATGAGTTTTTGCTTATGATAGTCAAGGGATATTAGCTTAGCAGGCCCGGCACACACGACGGATCGGGGCCGGTTAACTACCATTTGTGGCAAAACCATACTAGCTTTCAATCAAACTCGAGTCCCCGGACTCGAATCTGGAACAAACTGGACAGACTCGAAACGGCCGTTGAGGTCTTACTGAATCGAATCTGCAGTATAGTTTTGAATCTACCCAATGCGTCCGTCGGGGATTTTCATCATGTCTGCTGACACGGAACATTTAAGGATAACGCTGCTGGAGCGGTCCTTAGCCCAACTCGACTGATCGGCGGGTCTTATCTTTGCACTTATGCATGCAGCATCCAAGGATCGTCGAATCAACTCGGGAATATTTTGAGTGTGATTTTGCTTATGAACTTAGTCGAATGTTTCGTCGACTGACACTTTTGCCATTTTCTATCGGGTGCGCGACAGCGCTCCCGATGGGAGTAGCCCCCGAGATTGTGCTTTATTGCTTGCAATGGAGGATAATCTCAAAACCTTTTACCCTGCACATTTAGTCAAAGAATTTTTTTGATACGCTCCCGATGGGAGTACGATGCTTCAGTCGAAAGAATTTCGACTGGCCTCTAAGACTTTTGTTAAAAACCAACCGAGACTTATGCGAGAGACCACCCGAAGATATCATCGAGTGACTTTTATGCCAGTTGTGAAGAGAGAACAACGTCAGCAATGACGCATTTTGCGACTGCTATCTGACAAGCGGTGGCGTGCTTGGAGAGGCTTTGATAAGACGTGACCCTGTTTTGTGGGCCCATTTTTGCAGAGCTGACCAGGGATGACGCCGCGTGGACTTGATTTGACCGTTCGGGCGCGATTTTCACGGGGCGTGATGTTGGCTTCTGGATTCCCGTGCGTAGTGGGCGGAAGTGGCCGGCGACGGTTGCTCTCCTGGCTGCCACGTGTATGGCCAGATTTCGCGCGGAGCGTATGCATTGTTTTGACGGTTACGATCATTTTGCGATCTGTGGTAAATAGGGGGGACGGCGCTGGCAGAGTTTTTTTACTTGCCATTTACTCCCTGCGCCGCCCCTCGTCTCATCTTCTTCCTCGCGCCCACCTCCATTGCTCTGCCCAAGCTCTCTTCTCCACCCTCCTCCATCGTTACAATGGCGAAAGGTGGAGGCAAGCGTGGTGCCGCCGCCGCTGCCGCGACCGATGCGGCCAAGGGCAAGAAGTCTGTGGCGGGTACATCTGCATCCGCCGCGCTGAAGAAGGGCAGCGGGGACTGGGCGAAGTCCACCGTCAAGGACGCCCATCTGCTCAAGCTCCGCGAGCAGGGATATCTGCCTCCCGCGGAGCAACTCGCCGTCCGCGCTCCATCGCCCAAGGAGGTATGCCCCGAACCACGCGCCAACGAGCGCGTTTGCTTTGCGGAGTTTGTGTCCAGGGGCTTCTCGCTTCCCCTCCACGACTTTGTTCGTGGCCTCCTTTATGCCTACGGGGTGCAGATCCACGATCTCACCCCGAATGGTATTATGCATATTGCGTGCTTTATCACGCTATGCGAGTGCTTCCTTGGCGTCGCACCCAGCTGGGCGCTATGGAAGACCATATTCATGGTGCGACCCAACAGAGGAGGTGGTCGCACCTACCCCGTGGGCGGCTGCGGCATCCAGGTGCGCAGCGACACCCGCTATTTCCGCCTGAAGACCGTCGACTCCGCGCAAGGCTGGAGGAAAGGGTGGTTTTATGCGAGTGTCGAGCAAGAGGAGTCGCCACCTTCTCGACTGCAGCTTACGTCAGGACCAAGGCGTGGGATCACCAGCTCTCAGCCGAAGAAATGGAGGAAGCACGCCCTTTGCTGACTCGAATCGACGGACTGCTGGACAAGGTCACAGGCATTCATTTGATTGCCACCTTTGTGAAGAGGCGGGTGTGGCCACTCCGTGCCCGAGCGCACCCCATGTGGGAGTTTGAGGGCGCGAGTGACTCCACTCGGATGAGCCCAGAGGAACTGTCAAGGAACGAGCTTGTGACGCACGTGCGCCACATCACCAGCCTGACGACAGCCGACCCTTGCAACATCGATTGTCCCGTTACGCCATACGGGACGGAAAACCCTTTGCTTGAGGTATGTCTGTAGTTTAATAGTTTGCCACTCGTAGTTTCTACGATATGTGTTTTTGATTCTGACTTTGCAATTTGTGATGTATGCTATGCAGGGTCACTCGACTGCTGCCTCCCTTCCTCCTCTGCCTGAAAATGGCGAGACTGAAGAAACACAGGCACAGGTGGTGGACCCGAAAGGGGATCAGTCGCCCATCCCTTCTGCCACCACTTCACATGTGGAGGAGGTCGAGGAGGAAGCAGCAGAAGAGGTCCAATCTGAAGACAAGGCCACCTCTGACCAAGAAGTCGATACCGCGCCACCAAAGCGGCGTCGACTGGCCAAGAAGGCGCCTTCTGCTGCAAGTTCACCCGCGAAGGAGCAGGCTTGGAGGATGACGAGGAATCAGGTTCACCACCTGTTTTCCAAGCCGCTCCTTTGCGTGCGTGCTCAACAAGCTCAACTCTTCCTCTTCAGTCGAGTGGTACCCCAGCCTTTGGGGGACCAATTTTTGGCGACTCCGAAGATGAGGAAGATGAGGACACAGGTATGTGTTTTTGAGTATGAAATTTTGTGCTGTCACATATTTGTGCTAACCGTCTTTTTGCTTTGTTGTGTTGCCCACAGCGCTGAAAACAATCAGCCTGGGACTCCTCCAGTCGAAATGTTCCAACCCTGGAGCACTCGAATTCTGCACCGACTGGAAACGAGGCTGCCCAGCCAATGGCCACTGACGCTGTCGTTGAGACAGCCAAGGCGGCAACTCCAGATGTCGGGACATCAGTCGCGGCTCCTGAGCCGTGGATGAACCACGTGAGTAGCTTTTTGCTTGACCCGTTTAGTTGTAGGTCTGTGAGAGTTTGATTTTTGCTGAATTCGTGTGCTCGCAGCCCTTCTACCACACCTTGGCAGATTCGCCAAGGCTTATGTCCAGGTGGAGCAGGAGAGGGACACCATGCGCGCCGAGCTGAGCGGCTCAGTCGTGAGTTTCCTTTTTGCTTTTGTTTTGCCGAACTTCTTTTTGCAATGCTTGATTTTGTCGAGTATTGAATGCACGTGATTTTGCTGGGCCAGGCGAGAAGAAGGAGCTGGAAGACGCACTCGCCGCGCAGCGCGAAGAGTCGAAGAAAGAGCTGGCTGCCGCCACCAACTCAGCCGCTGCACGCGAGCGAGGATATGCTGACCAGCTCGCGGCACTCGCGCAGGTCATGGGAGGTGAGTAATCTTTTCTCCTTTTGATATGACGATATAACTTGTCGAGTGTCGTAAAATGACTTTGCCTGTTTTGAATTGTGCAGAAGCTGTTGGCGCACCGGCCTCTGCGGACGTGGCGAGTGACGATCTTTCGCTGGAACAGGCTGTGGGCGGCTTAGGCGCTTATGCAACCAGGCGAAAGAAGCACTCGCCAAATCGACGAGCACACTTGGCGCTGTATACCAAGGTGGTGTTCCCGACTGGCGTAGTGCCGTCGACGGTGGATGACTTCGCCGACGTGTTTGGCCCCGGGACGTCCACCATGGCGGGTTTCGCTCGCGCCAACACGGTACGCGGATCCGAGTCCACCATCAAGCTTCTTATGGGACATGGGATAGATTGCGACTATGAGGCAGCACTGTCTGCGTTCCCTCAGAAGCCAGATGGGAAGCCCATTTCCTGAAGGGGGTGAGCGGAGCCGCCGCGCGACTGGCCGAGTTTTTATGAACACCATGGAGCGCCGGGCACTCGAGACTGCCAATCGTCTGCTTAGGAAATCGAATCTTAGGTTTAGGGTAGCTGTACCCTTTTGCTTTTTTATGCCTTGTAATGATACCTTCTGAACTGCGCGAGTCTGCGCTTTGTTTGTGCTACCTTGTTTATGCAAACTGTCTTTTGCTAATGTCTTTCACTCGAAGAGTTGTATGCTTTGACATGAGTTTAGCTTCTGACACAAACTTTGTGTTTGTGATTATGCTCTTTGAACAGTCACGAGAACCTGCTACTGCGACTAGTTCCTCGCAGGCTCCAATCACCACCCGATCCCAGGGTCAGGTGGTAAATGATGCCAAGGTGATGGAGTATATGAAGGCAAATTTGTGAGAATGGAGCAAGATCTGAAGGACGCCCAGGCTGAGCTGATCGATTGAGGGCAGACCCGCGTTGGCCACCCAACGCGAGGATATGTGCTCGGGGAGATGGAGCTTGTGAACAGGCAACTCGAGTGTAAGTTCGAGTCTTGCTCTGTTTACAAGCTTTTTGCGTAGCTTTGTCCTTTTGATCTGACTGGTGTGCCCGTGTTTGTAGGCTTTGTCGACAACTTCCAGGCTGAAAAGATTCGCGTGGAAGGGCGTCTGGATAGCGTGGTTGACGACCCTACGACTGGGCGTCAACACTTTTGGCTTGATAGGTACCATGCCCGCATACTCGCCACCCTGAAGGATCGCGTCTGGCGAAGTGCTGAACTGCTGGAGTTATGCCGGGCAGCGTTTATTCGCCTGAACGAGACTCTTTTTCCTTCGGGGCCACAACCACAAGGGATTCGTGCTGTGTTGAACATCTTCCGTCAAACAAATCCCATTCGAGAGTTGCTGTCTCAGAGACTTGTGATTGGAGCCAACGCTGCAATGGCGTATATGCGTAGTCGAAAACCAAGGTTGGTGTTGCGGACACCTGCAGCCGGAGAGGTTCTCGAACAAAAAGACCTGGATGACACGATCCAAGCTGCGGAGACACTAATCGAGTGCACTCGCGAACAGCTTTGCGGTCCCGAGCTGCCCGTAAAGGACGAGCCTGAGGATTAGAATAGTTTGCGAGTGCAATTTTTGTATAGGGGCAGCCCCCGAGTGTAATTTTTGACTCTTTGTATATTGTATAGTTTGTATACTTTGATTTTTTGTCGAGCCCCCGAGTCAGTCGAGCGGGGTTTGTGAAATATGTGTTGGTTGTGAACCAATGACTGTGCAGCCCCCGAGTATTCGAGTGCGGCTGCAGAGTTTTTGTGTTTTTGTTTGGATCCTTGTTACGCAGCCCCCGAGCATTCGGGTGCGGCTAAGGCATTGTGTTTCTGCAAGAGCGAGAGCTCATTTGATCGATAACACAGCCCCCGAGGGTTTCGGGTGCGGTTAAGGTATGAATTATGCGGGTAGTAGTACAAAGAAGTCGAAGGAACATTGATTTTATTCCTCTTTTGAATGTTAGGCTGCAGGCCGCCTCATTAAAAACCTTCCAGTCCCCTTAGGTACCCTGGTAAGGAAAAGAGCGCGTCTGAAACCTGCAGCCATCCGACATATAGCCTATTACATTGTGAGCACTTTATGCGTAGAAACGGCGCAGATGCGCAACGTTCCAAGGATTATGAGAGAGTTCGCCTGTCTTCGCGTGCTTCAGTCGATATGCGCCTCCACCAAGGACCTCCGTGATGATGAAGGGACCTCCCATGGGGAAGCGAGCTTGTGCACCTTCTTTTGCTTCAGTCGAAGAACCAGGTCACAACGACGAAGGACCTGGTTCGCAGTCGACGGCTATGGTAGTTGCGGAGATCTGCTGGTAAACAGCTGTGCGGGCCAAGGCCGTGTCTCGCGCTCATCGAGTAGTCGACTGCATCTTCGAGTGCTTCTTCCGCGTCTTCTTCATTGTATGCTTCAACTCGTGGCGCATTGAACCTTACATCTGATGGCAGAATTGCCTCTGCACCATAGACCATGAAGAATGGGGTGAACTGCGTAGAAGTGTTGGGAGTTGTGCGTAGGCTCCATAGCACAGATGGTAGTTCTTCGACCCAAGCACCCGCAGCTCTTTTGAGTGGCACCAGGAGGCGCTTCTTGATCCCACTCGTCACAAGTCCGTTGGCCTTTTCGACTTGGCCATTGGATTGTGGATGTGCCACGGATGCGTAGTTGAGCGTAATGTCTGCTCTTTGCAGAAGGTTTTGAACTCCTCAGCCGTGAAGTTTGTGCCGTTATCAGTGATGATACTGTTTGGGACACCGAAGCGGTAGATGATGCTCTTTATGAAGTTGACTGCCGTAGTAGCAGTCGAATTTGTGATGGGGACCGCCTCGATCCACTTTGTGAACTTGTCGACTGCCACCAGTAGGTGAGTATGCCCGCCATGCGATGATTTTTTGAGTGGCCCAACCATATCGAGCCCCCATTGGGCGAAAGGCCAGGCCAGCGGTATAGTCTTCAACGCCGATGCGGGTGCGTGCGGCCTTGTTGCGAATTTCTGGCAGCCGACGCACCTTTTGACTATGTCCTCCGCGTCTTTGAGTGCTGTAGGCCAGTAAAACCCTGCGCGAAAGGCTTTGGCTACGAGTGATCGACTGCTGGCGTGATGCCCACAGGTACCTGCATGAATGTCTCGAAGTATGGCTTGGCCATCTTCGAATGCGATGCATCTTTGGAACATACCTGATATGCTGCGCTTGTATAACTCGCCGTTGATAACGGTGTATGCTTTTGATCTTCGAGTCACGCGTCGGGACTCGGTTATGTCATCTGGTAGCTCGCACGGAGTATGTAAGCCAGAAAAGGTTGAGTCCAGGTTGGCTCAATGAGAAATACCTCGACTGGGGGGTCCTCTGTGCTAGGCATTTGCTTTTGGGGGCGTAGTCGACGGAGGAGGCTCTCGTTTCTCCTTGATAGATCTGTGTTCGATGCGCTCGAGGAAGACACCAGGTGGAATTTGTGCGCCAGTTGAGCCAAGATTGGCTAGCATGTCTGCTTCTTCGTTACTTTCCCTTCCTATGTGCCTCAACTCGCAGCCCTCGAAGCTGCCCTCCAGTGTGTTGTACAGGTCGCGATAAGCGATCATGTTGTCCGCGATTGCGTCGCAGGCCTTCATTGTTTGCTGCACCACGAGATTGGAGTCGCCGTAGATCATCAATCGAGTGCACCCAAGTGCTTTTGCCATCCGCATGCCATGGATCAGGCCTCGTATTCAGCCTCGTTATTGGAGGGTAGTTTGAATCCCATCTGCAAAACATAACGTAGCTTGTCCCCTTTTGGTGATATGAGGATGACGCCTGCGCCTGCGCCTTCGTGTTTCTTGGACCCATCGAAGTACATGGTCCAGGAATTGGACACGTCTGGTGCTCCAGGTAATTGGGCCTCTATCCACTCGGTTGTGAAGTCGGGTAGGACTTGTGCTTTGATAGCCTTCGGGTGCTCGTACTTGATGTCTCTTGGAGCCAGCTCGATGAGCCATTTTGCGACTCGACCCGTTGCATTGGGGTTTGTGAGGATATCACCGATTGCTGAGTTACTTACCACGGTGATCGGGTGCTCGGTGAAGTAGTGTGTCAACTTCCTTGAGGACATGAATACAGCGTATGCCAGCTTTTGATAGTGCGGGTACCGCTGTTTTGATATGGAGAGAACCTCGCTTAGGTAGTAGACTGGACGTTGTATGCTTTGGATGTCCCTCCTCCATGCGTTCGACTACCAGTACGGTGCTCACCACCCTGTTTGTAGCCGAGTACAGGTAGAGTGGTTCCCGTTCCTTAGGTGCGACGAGGATCGGAGGGCTTGTGAGGATCCGCTTGAGATCTGTGAAGGCTGCTTCAGCTTCTGGCGTCCACTCGAACTTGTCCGCCTTCTTCATCAGTCGATAGAATGGTAAAGCCTTTTCACCCAGTTTGCTGATGAATCGACTGAGCGCTGCTACTCGTCCTGCTAGTTTCTGCACATCATGAAGCTTTGAAGGCCTTTGCATTGTGAGGATGGCCTGTATTTTCTCCGGGTCTGCTTCGATTCCACGGCAGAGACTAGGTACCCTAGAGCTGCCCGGCTGGAACGCCGAACGTACACTTCTTAGGATTGAGCTTGATATGGAAGCGTTTGAGGTTTGCGAACGTCTCCCTCAAATCGTCGAGTAGTGTGGTTCTTCCCTTGTGGTAATGACAATGTCATCACGTAGACCTGGACGTTGCGTCCGATTTGCTTTTTGAGGCAGTCCTGCATCATGCGCTGGTATGTTGCACCCGCGTTTTTGAGCCCAAAGGGCATAGTTGTGTAGCAGTAGACCCCGAGTGGGGTTATGAACGCCGTTTTTTCTTCGTCTTCTTGCTTCATCCTTATCTGGTGATAACCTGAGTAAGCATCCAGAAAGGAGAGTCGTGCGCATCCGGCGGTGGAGTCGACGATCTGGTCGATTCGGGTAGCGGGAAGTGATCCTTTGGACAGCACTTGTTCAGCGCTGTGAATCCACGCACATCCGAAGGATGTCTGTATGCTTCTTTTCTACGAGTACGGGGTTGGCCACCCATTGTGATTTCTTGATTTCCCTAATGAATCCTGCTGCGAGTAACCGGTCGACTTCAGATTCGACTGCGGTTCGCTTTGGGCCGGAGATTCGACGCATCGTTTGCTTGACTGGCTTTGCATCTGGAAACAATTGGAGAGAGTGCTCGGCGAATTCCCTGGGAATACCTGGCATGTCGGCTGGACACCACGCAAATATTTCCCAGTTCTCACGGAGGAATTCGACGAGCGCGCCTTCCTATGCGATAGGCAGGCTCGAAGATATGTTGACTGTCTTGGACGGATCGGTCGGGTGCACCTGATGCGACCTTGTGTCATTTGTAGCATTGAAGGATCTGTCGACTGCCAACTTCTTATGCTCTGGAAGGAGTGTGCGGTCGTTGGTAATCGCCAAGTCGGCGAGTGATTCTTCCACCCCGAACATCTCGGAGATTTTGCTGAACTCGCGGTCGCAAGCATCGGACCTTTGAAAGTTTCCACGGACAGTGATGACTCCCTTTGGTCCTGGCATCTTCAGCGTGAGGTACGCATAGTGTGGCACCGCCATGAATCGAGCAAACGTCGGGCGACCAAGAATAGCATGGTATTGTGATTTCCAGTCGACGACCTCGAACTCAATCGACTCTGTCCTGAAGTGGCTTTGTCCCCGAACGTAACGTCGAGTTGTATGGTGCCTTCTGGGCTAATTGCTTTGCCAGGAACGATACCGTGGAAGGTATTTGAAGATTTTGGGAGGTTTTCGACTGACCTGTTCATTTTGCGGAGCGTGTCCGCGAAGATGATGTTTATGCCGCTGCCTCCATCCATGAAGACCTTGGTCATGGCGTAGCCTCCTATTTGCGCGTCGAGTACCAGAGCCGCGTGCCCTGGTCGAACTACAGCTGGGGGATGATCCTCTCGACTGAAGCTTATGATGGTTTCCGATCCCTTCAGAAATTCGGGCACGGCAGGAGGTGCCATGACAGCCATGTTCACTGTCGAGTGATTAGCTTTTGCTGCCTGTTGGAGGGGCGACCCTTTTGTATCATGTACATCTGCCCGTGGGGCTGTGGATATTGATCATCTTCCGCCCGTAGTACGGGTTGTATGGCACCTGCGAGGTTTGCGCCTGGAGCAGGCTGTGGTGGTGGTTGCGGTGGCGGCTGTGGCGCCATGAGAGCGGGCACAGCGTTCGGCTGTGGTCGGGTGCAGGCGTGGGCTGAGGTGCTGGGCCGTCCTTTGAGTCGTATCATGTAGTCAGTCGCCATTTGGTCGAATTCCCTGCAGTTCCTTAGGGTGTGATTGGAGCGTAGTTTTCCGTCGTCCCCCTTGAAGAGGTGGAATCTGCACCAGTCGTCCATCTTTTCCTCGAATGACCGCTCGGGTTTTGCGTCGCTACGTTTGCGCCATTCTTGCCTTTTGTAGCTGTCGCTCCGCTGCTCGCGATCTCGACTGTCCCGTCGATCATCCGAGCGTCGATTGCTTCTATCTTGGTCCTCCCGGTTGTGTGTATCCAGCCGCCATGAACTCGGGTCTGTTATCGTCGTAAGGACGTTGGAACGTTTGCGCCTGCGATCTTCTCTGTATGAATCTCTGCGGCTCGACTGCCGCTTTCGTAGTTGTCGCGTGTTGGGGAAGCACGGGATCTGCGTACAGAATCCTCTCCATCTGCCCACTCAGTCGCAACTTTGATGAGGTCAGCCAGGGAGGTTGGCTTTTCACGACCAAGTGCCTCTTTGAAGTCCTTCCTGGCGAGACCTTGTATGAAGGCATCCATGGCCCTGTCTTCTGACACTTTGCCAACCGAATTGCGTATTTCGGTCCACCGCCGTATGTATGATCTCAACGACTCGTCTGATCGTTGAGTGCATGTCCTTAATTCCTCGAATGTCTTCGGGCGCTCACACAGAGGCTCGAAGTTTTTGATGAAGTCTCTGCGGAAATCGTCCCACGAGTCATATGATGATGGAGGGAGCGATTTGAGCCAGTCGCGGGCAGTTCCTTCGAGCATAAGTCGTATGTACTGCATCGCCGTGGTGTTCGTGCCACGCTGGCATGCCACGGCGAGTCTGTAATCTTCTAACCACCCAGAAGGTTCTTGGCGACCGTTGTACTTGGGTTGTTCGCCTGTCAACTTGAACCGTTTGGGCATCCGCGTCTCACGGATGCGTCGAGTGAAGCACAATGCTCCGCATGGCTCTGGTTCGCGATCAGAGTATGAATCGCTGCTATAGGATCTTCGAGATCTGCTTCTGCTGGACCTGTGCCGGCGCGTGCTTCTCCTTCCTTCATCCGAGTGGTGGCTGCGACCACTGCGATGATGTGCTGCGTGTCGTGAGTCGACTATGTCGCGATCGCGATTCCTTGCTGGAGTTTTGTCTTCTGGCTGTATAGCCTGTGCCGCTAGAGCTAGCGATTTGAGTTGTTGGCGATGCAGGGCTGCGTTAGGGTCATTCGCCGGAGGTTGCATTGCCTTGAGGTAAGCACCTACGGAGAATAATGCACCCGCAGCAGTTTTGGGCACTGGGATTCCGTTAGCGTCCTCTGTCATGAACGACAGGTTACGGGTGATTGCTACCCTTTCATGTTCTGGAAGGCTTGCCAACCGCGACCTAGGTCGTGGGGTTGGTTGCTGTGTGGACCCGAGGGATTGCTCCCTTCTTCGGGCACTCGAGAGGCTGGCTTGCCTTTTGCGCTCCTCGAGCGTCGCTCGGTAGTTTTGCAGTCGAATTGACTCCTGCCAGTTGAAGTACTGGAAGGTCAACATCTCCTCTGGGGTGGAATTTGGTGGCATCATTGTGCACTCCTTTATGACTTTATCTGCTTTTGCTGCCATCTCCTCCGTGATTGTCAAGGTTGTGACCCCATCCGGCATGGTTACCGTGCATGGGAATTGTGCAGGCCTGCGAGCGGCTGCGTCTGCGGATGATTCTGCGGTGAAGGCCACGTAGACCTGATGGGGCGTGACCCGAGGACAGGTGTATGTGCTGTCGATTCCAGTCATGGACTCGACGTCGCCGTCGAGGCTCATGTCAGAGCCAGTGTGTTCATCGAGTAGATCTTCGAGGCGAATCTCGTTGTCGATGTGCTCATCGCCTATGCTCATCTCGGTGTTGGCGAAGCCATTATGGATTTCTGAGTCGAGGTTGGTGTTGGTGAAGATCTCCGAGTCGACGTTGCTGTCGTTATGAATCGCGGGCTCGTAGAAGTCATCGAGGGAGATCCCGCAGTCGAAACTCTCGTCGAGTGGTAGGTTGAAGTCGTGTTGCTTGTGGTATGCTGATTCTGCCTCCTCGCCTTGGAGTTCCGTCATCATGAACCTGTCGAGCTCGCCGGTCGACATGGTTGTTGCGGGCGAGCAGGCTTCAGGAATCGACGACGGGGCGAGCTCAGTCGACGAGTGCCAGTTGTTGCGGATCTGTCGAGTCCTGCGTGCCAAGATTGTTTACGAAAAAATTGAATGCTCCAACAGTAAGCTCAAACCTGATTCAAGGCCGGAAAACGCCTCCTGAAGCTCTGGCGTGCGGATTGAAATTCATTGGAAGAGCAGATGCGCTTTTTGCAGGTGAAGCGGGCAGGCTGCCGCTTTTCGAGTGGATCGGCGAGTCGCCGTGTGTCGCCTGGATCGGCGAGTTGCTGTTTGCTGACATGGCCGGCGAGTTGCCGTTTGCAGATGAGATCGGCGAGTTGCCGTTTGCTGGTGTGATCGGCGATTTGCCGTTTGCTGTTGGGACCGGCGAAACTTCGAGTCCAGCGCTATTCTTTCCCACAGACGGCGCCACTTGACGAGGGGTAGACTCATCAAGACCCATGGTTAAGGTCCCTAGGTTATGAATATGGGGGAGAGAACGTGGTAGAGCTGGAAGTATCGTCGGCTGACAAGCAGGGCAAAGATTTTACCCAGGTTCAGGGCCCTCGTGTGGAGGTAACACCCCTACGTCCTGCCTGTCTGTTATTGCTTTGTGAATATGATGGTTACAAGGATCCCGGCGAGATGTCGATCTCGCTAGGGTTTGTGGCTCTGGTGGTCGTTCTGGTTCGATGGCCCTCCCAGTCCTTAAATAATAGGCTGGGTCTCGGGTGTTCGTAACCGACTCGATTTACAAGTAAGGAAACTCTAAACCGACTATTGCTTCGCCAAACTTGGAGGATACTCCATCTTCGTGGGCCTCCCTTCATGGGCTTCATGTAGGCTCTGATAGTTGGGCCTAGTCGATACGTGCACCAGGTACCCTCATGGTAGGGTACCCGATAGGCATACCCTCATGTCAAACACGAAGCCAGTCAACTTCCAAAGGCCCTGAGCCTCACGGCGCCGAGGGCCAGCTCCAACTAGAGCCTTGGTGCGACGATCCTGAACAGAGCAAGAGTCGGTATCAAGAATGACACGACAACCAGAATCAGTAAGTTGAGCAGCGGAAAAAGAGATTCATGGTAAGACGGGAAACATGAGACACTAGGAACAGAGAAAGACGAAGTAGAAAGTGTGTCTCGACTAGCAACAAGAAGAGGTGTGCCATCGGCAGTGAGAACATTGACAGGAGAATCAAGAGGTCGAGAGGACATGGCGGACGAATGAGAAGACATGTGAAAAGAAGCTCCAGAATCCAGAACCCACGGAGATGTACCTGACTGTGTAGGCGGCGGTGGCGGAGTAGCAGTAGTGGAAGCAGTCAGCGAGGCAACGGTGCCAATCGAGGAAGAGCCCGAGGAAGCCAGTATACGCTTGAGCCGCACAATATCCTGATCAGTGAGTGACGGGGTCGTTGAAGATGAGCGAGCCGCAGTAGAGGAGCGACCATGACCCAGGTCACGCTGCTTCTTGAAACATTGGACTCTAGGTGACCCGGCTTCTTACAGTAACCACAGAAAGTGTGAGAGCGAGGCGGCCCGCTCCTGAAGAAGGAGGACGCCCGCCCACCCCTTGAAGGAGTGGGGAGCAGCGGTGGAGCAGACGACACAGGAGCTCGGGCAGCTAGCACAGTGGGAACCGCAAGCAAACAGCAGAACGGAGGCATGTCTCCTCAGCTCGAAGCTCTGCAAGCACTCTGATATGGGACACGATGACCACGGGCAAGCAAGTGAGCACGCCGAGGCTCAAATCCGCACGGAGGCGAGACAGGAACTCATGGATACGCTGAAACTCCAAATCTGACCTCACTGTCTGATAGCATCGACAAGTACCACAAACAACAGTCCTCAGAGAGTCAAGCTTACGCCAGATGGCAGAGCACTATGTGTAGAACTCATCAAGAGTCACCCTGCTGAAGATCATGCTCTTGACGCACCAAGATAGGTAGAGAGCATCACCAGAGGGCTGACAGCGCTGACACAGATAAGTCCACATCGCAGCAGCAGTGCCTAATCCCATAAAACTCATAAGCAAACTGAGGTAGAACACTGGCAGTAAAGACAGCAGCAACACGAGCATCATCATTGCACCACTGAGTGTAATCAGATAGAGCATCGCGATAAATGGAGAGAGACTCCGAGTAATCCGATACCTGCTTGTCATATGCCTCAAGCGCACCCTCATCAACAGTCTTGGCGGCATCCCGATCAGTCTGAGAAGCATCAGCGGCAAGAACGGGTGGCACTGGTGGAGTAGGAGCAACGGGGCATGGGCGCATGGCGGACAGGAGACCTCGCCAGAGAGAACGCCCCACAGCAGGAGGCCGCGCATGTGAATACGCATAAAGCCCACAAACTCTGCATAATTGGTGCCATCGAAGATCACCGAGCACCGAGGAACAGCAACATAGCCCGAAGGAGACATCACGGGCTCTCTGATTTTTTTTTGCAGAAGTCAACTCTCACGAAATCGATCTGGATCGAGATCGAGTCACAGGCGGCGGCGAGGCAGGCCCGGACGGCAAGGCGGCCAGCCCGTGGGCGGCGGCGGCGGCCGGCCGCTGCCGGATTGAAACGGCGACGGCCACGAGGGAGCGGCGACGCCGCCACAGGCCGGTGATGGCGGCGGCGCAGCAGGCCACGAGCGGGGATGCGACCGGGCAGTCGAGCAGCGACGGCAACGGCCGGACAGGCTCGAATTTGGCAGAAAGAGAGAGAAATTAGCTCGAAAATGAGGAGCACAAGGTGCAGGGGAGAAGAAGATGACCACCGACAGCACGAACTAGCACCGGCGGCCAGAGTGGTGGATCGAGCACGGAGTTGCGTCATGCGTAGGAGGAGAGCAGAACCTAAGCTCTAATACCATGTTAGAGAATGAGCAACTATCATTCACAGGGGGCCAAAGGGCATTACATGTACATGTGGCAATATGCAGAGAACCCCTTATACAATGGGGATATACAAGAAAAGGACCTATACACATCTAACAATCTGAAGCATTCTGGCGGTAAGGGTCTAAGGGAGACTTCGACAGTTTTTATATCCTTAAAATTTCCTCCTTGTGAAGTATGTGATGAGCCACACATTAGCATTGGCTAACCTAGAAGCAGGCTTGTCAAGGATTTTAGACCGTAGAACTTTGATCTCTTCTGGAGCGGAGTGAGAGAGGCTGAGGGAGGAGATTGCTGCAATTGGGTTGTGTCTGACCCTTTGAAAAAAGCTTTTTGACAATCCTATTAAGACTTAAGAGAGGCATGCTGCTCACTGGAGGAACCCAGGAAGAAATTTTGAGGACAAATTAATTTGCCCAGGCCCTTTTAATAGCGTTGATCTTGTTGAGAGGGGCCTGCTGCTGTTGCATTTCTTTTGAAAGGCTATTCCAAAATCCTTGGCTTAAGGAGGGTTAAATTAATCCGGTCGTAACCATTTAACATCCCAAACCCAAGCATTAAATTGACTAACCAAAAGGTGGAATAACTTAAACCAGCATAAGTAACTATTTAAAATTTGTTTTTCATACTCCTAACCCCACTAAACCCTCTTGATAGTAATTTTAATTAACTTGGTTAGCTGCCAAACAATAAATTGAGATTAAACTAACCTAGATCAGTTAAGGTTGCCGAGCCTAGTTATTTGAACCTCACATTAATAAATCGTACGGAGAAATTAGAAGGAAGGCGAGCGTTGCTGCACAGTGAAAACTGTTACGAAAATCTATCATTATTATCCCTAAGGAAAAACTTATTTTTATATTCTAATTGCTACCAGAATCCATTGGTATGTCATATAACAATAAAGTATTATGAAAGCAATAAACTACATATATACCCCACATGTTGTGACATGTAAACATTTTTTAATGTCCAAAACCATACTGTGACCAACATAAGTCATAAGTCCATGACCCAAAAGGGATAGTCAAGGGCACCATTTCACTTGAATAGTTAACTAACTAATCACAAAATGGTGACATATTAACGGAAACTCCGAATGGAGGCCGAGCTACGTGTAGCTCGTTTTTTTCAAACAAAATTGAACTTGTATTTTTTTCCGTTTTAAAAATTTCGAAAACAATTCTAGATGTAGATAAAGTAGAGATCTACAGTCCTGTGTAAAGTTTCAAGGAAAAAAGACTAATACGCAGAATTGGATGGTGAACAGTGCACAGAAAAAAATCAAAATTTTGTCAGATTTGTCATTTTTGTGTAGTCCAAAATAATAAGATTTTTTCCTTGAAACTTTACACCGTAGTAGATCTCGACTTTATCTAAACGTAGGATTTTTCTCTGAATTGTTTCAAACACAAAATATGGATTTTTTTTGGAAATCGAGCTACATGTAGCTCAGCCTCAATTTGTTTAAAATAGCATCTTCTTAACATAGCCAAATGACTTATTTATCACTAATTTCGCTTCAATTCCAGCCATTCTCCACTCTACACCATCAGCAAAAGACATACACTAAAGCTAGTCAACCATATGCAAGAATAAAATTTATAGATTAGAGCGAACATCACATAATATCATGGAAAAAATAGCACGCTATAGTGTCGTTAATAGCACGTTATAGCGTTTTGAAACTTGTCTCGCTAATAATCAGTGTATAATGTCTCACTAATAG
The DNA here is from genome assembly GCA_947311845.1 of Poa pratensis. Lineage (NCBI taxonomy): Eukaryota > Viridiplantae > Streptophyta > Magnoliopsida > Poales > Poaceae > Poa > Poa pratensis. Next base: position 22,999,104 of record CAMZMU010000082.1, read on the forward strand.
CACGCTATAGCGCGATATAGCACGTTAATAGCGTATTTTGAGGCCACGCTATTTTTTACCTTGCATATACATACACGAATTTGAAATGTGTATCGGAGTAATAAACAATACAAAATCCACATAAAACTTCCCAGTTGCGGTTTTCTATTCCGAAGTACTATTTTATCTATTCTTCTTCTAGTTTTTTTATGTCAAAGTGGTCATATCCAATGTCCGAATAGATAGAAAAGGTGACCCAGTTTATAAGGGAAACCGGGTCCAAAAACCATACAAAGCTGTACAATGCCCTGTATTGAGGAAAACAGAGCCAAAAAAACCGCACAACCGAGTCGACCCGCCGCCCACACGGCGCAAGTCGACCAAAAGCCACAACACACCCACTGCTCCGGGGACACAGCCCCGCCGTAGCAACCAGGATGGAGCTCCACATTGCATGAAGCCGAACCAGTCAGGGTCGACAAGCCTGCTGTCCGCATAGCACCAGGACGCCACCCAATCCCACCTGCTCCGGGGCCGCCGCCCCGGCGTAGCAACTAGTACAAACATTCGCATTGCCCGGAATCGAACCAGACAGGTCGACGAACCTGCTATCCACACAACATCAGGACGCCACCCAACCCGCACTTGGCCACGAACCCTGCCCCATAGGACCACCGCCGCGTGGGAGCTCGAGGCCGCCGCTTCGACGTACCACCACCGTCTGGGGCCGCCGCCCCGGTGTCCACCTTTCCGGCCGCAGATACTCACCGCCAGCTGCCGCAAACCAACCGCACCATGATGGCCCCGGTCTCCAAGACGACGCCTCCAAGAAGGTCACAACGCGTCCGTCGTCGCCGCCCGCTCCGGAGGAGCTTAGGTTTTCACCAGAGACCCAGAACCGCCCACGTGGATAGGATTGAATCACCACAACGACGCAAACAAGAGAGGGAACGACGCCAAGGTGCCGCCGTCATCGGCACCGACCGAAGTCCGTGCAGAGCTTTCGCCTAGGAGGTCGATCCGAGACGTGGCACCGTCCTACAATATTGGCAGGCCGCTTCTCGGGCACCTACTGCCTTCCCTAAGGGACTCAACACCGCCATCACTCTAATCGCGTGGGAGATATGGAAACAAAGAAACGAGCGGGTCTTCAACAACAAATCGGTGATGCCATATATCCTCATGCAGGAGATAAAGGACGAGAGCAAGAATTGGATCCTCACTAGTGCAAAGCATTTGGCCAAAATTACAACTTAATATGTCGTGAAATCTTTTTTTCGGTTGGCCTTGGCCGCTCTATGTTTTCTCCTTCTATTCAATATAAAGGCAAAGGTTTTGCCTCGTTTAAAAAACACGATGCAGATGCAGTAAATTCACCTAGCATTCAACTTAATAAAAATCAGTTTACATATATAAACAGGAATAGTTCCAACCGTGAAAACTAAAAAATGATGATGCCCGAAATTATCTAGACATAAGTTGATTTATTACAATAGCAATCTAAGTACCCATTATTATGAACTCAAGAGACTCACCTAACGTGGTAGGCTAGCAGATGACATGAACTCTCCCTCCAGGCTGTAGCATCGTTGGCTGTCTCCTGACTGTATTCCAACTCTCTCGCCCAATTCTGCCGCAGACAATTGCCGAGCTTGTCTAGTCCTTCGAGTTAACGACCTTAGCTGCATTTGTTCGTCATTTCTCGGTTCTGCTTCACATGAGTTCACCCGTTTTGTTAGCAAAGTCTGCAGTTCCATCTCCACCTGTTTCATGGTTGGTCTTTCTTCACGATGCAGTTTTAAGCACAGCTCTGCAAGGGAGGCGATACTGTTTATCTCTTCCTCTGTTGCCTCCTCAAGGACCTTGGAATTAACAATGCACGTGATTCTCCCTTGCTTGAACTCCTGGAGAAAATAGCTTGACAAGTTCTGGACTGTCCCGGATTCAGTTGTAAAAACAGGCTTGATCCTAAGAAGTAACTCCACTAGTACCACACCAAAACTGTACACATCACTCTTCTCATTTAGCTGTCTGGTATGAAAATACTCTGGATCTAAGTACCAAATGTACCTTGCACATTCGTAACAATGTGTGTTTGATCAATTGGGACCAATCTAGAAGCACCAAAGTCAGAAACTTTAGCTGTGTAATTTTCATCCAAGAGTATATTGAGGACTTCACATCGCGATGGAAAATTGATATTGAAGCTGAAGAGTGGAGATAAGATAGAGCTCCTGCTGTTTCTAGCGCAATCCTTAAGTAATCACCCAGGACAAACAAATACCATTACTTGCATCTGCATGAACAACTTCAGACAGTGAGCCACTGCATACATAATCATACACCAGCAATGGAACCTCGGCTTCGAGACAACATCCAAAGAGCTTCACAATATTCTGTGATTTATCTGAGTGAGGACTGCGACCTCATTGATGAATTGACTGATCTCACACTCCTCTATGACCTTAGACTTTTTAATTGCAGCAACACGTTGATCAGATAATATGCCTTTGTAAACCATGCCATGGCCCCCACGACCAATGACTCGTGTAGCATGGAAGCTATTTGTTGCCTTCTCTAGCTCTTCTAACGAGAAAATCTTTGTTTTGTCATTTGAAGTTCCATCAGAGGATACCAACTTTTGTAAGAGAAGACCTTGGTTCTTCCGGAAATATTTCTTCCGCAGTTGCTTTTGAAGATTCTTTTTCCAACTACGAGTGAGAAGTACTGTAATGAAGCTCAGAAGTAGAACCCCGAAACCACAGGACAACCCAACAATTGTACCTGCAGGTATTAAGATCTTTTAAGTTTTCTGTCATATCTTGTCTATCATAAATGTAACAATAATAGTCTTACCTAAGAATATAGGCTGTTGCTTTAGCTTAATACACTGCATTTTGAATGGATCATACTCAGTCTTGCGAGGACATTTAGTACAACTGAAGCTTCCTTCGGTATTATCGCAGATGCCAATACATTTGTTCGGTTGAAGGCATTCATTAATATCTGAAATTAACAAGATCATGATAAGATGCACTGAAAAAATATATACTCCCTTTGATTCGCAATTAGTTACGGACATCGCCATTGTCTTCGTACTAACATTTTGATATACATTTTAGAAAAAGTTGTTTCAAATAAAAAAAGTATACACAATGTAATTTATTACATGACTAATCTGTAATATCAGTTAGATATTGTCCATGTTGATATCTTTGTTGTTTCAAACAAAAATAATCATACATAACGAAAATTATATTTCATGATGTTTATACTACAAATATGTTGGTAATTATTTTATATATTGATGGTGGAAACCTAAATTTCCTTAATGGCACAATTCTAAAAATGCTTATATCATGAATCATAGGGATTAACATGTGAAACAGTACACCATTCAATTAACATGAAACAGTAAATTAGCTAATTAAGTGAAACCTACATGGATGATAAACATACTAAAGCAGCGAAAAAAATCACTGGCTAAAAGTAACATGCAGTTAGTGTAAGAACTAAGAACACATGACTTTAAATACATGTACAACTTTCTTTTAGAGAGTTAAAAAATAGCTACTGGTACATTTTTCTCCAGCGGTAGCAGTTCATTCATTTGTGATCCTACAGAGAGGCAGGGAGTACCTCGACAACCATTTTCGATATATGGATTTCCCTGGAAGCCATCTGCGCATTTGCAACGGTAACCAGCATAGAACCTTCCATCAGCACTTACTTCCACACACTTGCTGTTGAAACTCACACAAGCATATCCAGACCTATTTATGTTGAGCTACTTCACAGCTTAAAATTAGCAGCAACCCACTTGACGGAGAGAAATAACCCAGATGCAAAAAAGACCGTTTCGTTGTGATACAGCAGATATGGGATCCCCTAATTTTTGGTCCGCGATGGTGACATTAAAAGTCCCTTCATCAACATTCATGTCGATTACCTCAAAATCTGGATCCAGCGAAACAGCGGATAATGTTGTATTTGTGCAGTTGAAGTGAAACTCTTTCTGGCAAAGCAACCCTCTTCGAAGCCGAATGGGAATTGCACACTAATGTTACCACACCAACGGTTACAATCAGTCCTGCTCGGAATTGGATTATACCCTAAATTGATCAGTAGAAGGTTTAGCATGTTTCAATGCCCAAAAAATGCCTAACAGCGTATGTATGTTTAGCCATGAAAAATATGTTGTTTCAAATAAAAAAAGTATACACAATGAAAAAAGATGTTACCTTTGTCGCCCTTGTAGCAGCCATGTGGAATGTAGGGGTTGCCTGTATAGCCGTTGCTGCATAAGCAGTTGTATCCATTTGTTGATGATATGAATAGTGAATCCTGGTTATACTCGCACTTAGCATGGTCGCTGATACAGGCAACAGCACAGGCAGATTGATTCCTTATATCCCACGAGAGACTTAGGCCATCAGTAGCTATGCTGATTTTATCCCACAATTGAGAGGTATGTTTAGAGCCTATGGTGGTTTGTTTGTGTTGTGGACAAATTTCAACTGATAAATGCTCTCGTAGCTTTCCAGTTGTACAACGACAGCATGCAAAGCCATTACAGTTGTGCATAGCTATCATCTCTGTGATGTCTGGATCCGGGCACACGGTTGCGCAGATCGACTGGATGGCATTCTCTTTGACAGAGTAAACCTCCAGTTCACAGCCAGTGATATTTAGACCAATGGAATAAAGATGGAAGGACCTCCCAGGCGGTTTCAGAGAGAAGTTGTAAACACTGACACCGGATTTAATGGGAATGGTATGCGAGAAGGAGGCCCGTATGAAGTTTGAGTTCCAACCAGGATCGCCAAGTCGGTCACCTCGGTGATGCCGTCGTGCAAGAAGAGACTGGGGGGACTGAGTGGCCTCGTTGCAGGTGAGGTTGAAGTCAGGCCCAAGGGAGCACCTGGATCCGATGCCGAAGGGATAGCTGAAGCCCACACTGCCGCAGCTCGTCGGGCAGCCATCGGCACGTGATGGTTGCGCCCTGTTCCCCTCGGGGCTCTGCTGGCTCGTTAGGACTCCGGGTGCCAGAGCTATTAGCTCTCCTAGTGAGCCGAGTGCCAACAGAGAGAAAATCAGGGACATGATGCCCATGATCAATATAGAGTTGTTCACAGCGCCTTGCACTAGAGAAATTCAGGCCAGGCAGCACTGCCTTCTCTTGTAGCTAGTTTCCACTTGATTTCATGGCTGCCTCCCTATTGCATATATATTTGTGGTCAAAAGACTTATGGTTGACTCAAGGAAGACTCGAAGAGGACTTGGGTGGTTGTGGCGTGTATTGGATGCCATGTGAAAGGAGATGACCTCGTACATGGTCCTGTGGATGCGGCGGTGGTGTATTTGATGCGGTGTTAGTGAGATGGCAATGACCTTGATCCTGCTGTATCTGAGAAGACCATGACCTCGTACAGTTCTGTACTACAGCGCACCAGAGAAATCCAAGTCAGGCAGCAGAGTCTTCTCTTCTAGCTAGTTTCCACTTGATTTCATGGCTGCCTCCCTAGTGCACATATTTCTGGTTACAGAGACTTAGAGTTGACCCAAACCCAAGGAAGACTGGAAAAGGACCTGTAGCTGTGGCGTGTATTGGATGCCATGTGACTCAGTGGCAGTGATGCATTTGATGCTACGTTAAGGAGATGACCATGACCTTGACCATGATGTATTCTAGAAGACCATGACCGTTGCCCATGCATGATATTGACCTTCGACACCAAGACTTGGGCGAGTCAGTCAATACCTTGTTGTGCAGATGATTCTAGCCCATCAGAGGGCACCAGTTTATATCTGCTAAATGATGCCAAGCAGAGAGAAAATCAATTTTAGCTGATGGTAACACATGAGCACGCAAGTTACTGCATGGAAATGGCAATATGCTGAGAAACTTACGAGCAGGGGGCATCAGGAGAATGGAGGACCGTACCACGCAAAGGATTGCGAATGCCATCCTGCTCATCAGCAGCGATGGAGGACAAGCAATCTTCAGCCGGGTAATGAAGATAAGCTGACTGATGTCTTCCAACCGAGCTAACTCACATAGTAACAGTAACTGAACTCCACCCCAATTTTAGCTGTTGTTTGCTTAAGCTGCACCGAAAGCAAGAAAAATCTGAATGCTAGGCAGGATTATGTAGAACAATAACAAGAAGCGTTCACCTGTACAAATCTGAACGCTGCATGAAAAATCTAGTTACTGAGAATGGCACCGCTTAATCTCGGGACAAATCTACTTATTCGAGGCCTCCGCTGTTTGATCGAAGGACATGAATTGGAGGCACGAGTTGGAGGCAGAGAAACGGCGTGAGTGACCACCTTGGAGCCCGCGCGTCGTGTTTGAATCGACGGCTGGAGGAAGGTGGCGCTTTCTTCACTGGCTCGCTCGCTTCGGCGTGAGCGGACTGACGAGTGAGGCGGCAGTTTTTGTCGATGGAGTAGGACGGTAGCGGAAGTGGTGAGACGGCGGCCGCGGGGCGATGGGAGACGGCGGGGGCGCCGGAAAGGGAGGAGAAGGCCATGGACCGGAGAGATGACTGCGGCGGATTTTGGGCCCTTCATTCCTCCTAGGCCCGCAATGCAGCCCATCTTATTCTACTGCTCGGTCCAGCGCAACCTGATTTTCTTTTGAGAAAAAAACAAGGACATCATCACTGCCTCGACTTGCTTCTCATCACTCACTGGCCTAATTCTCAACAACAAAAAATCATTCACTGTCCTTCATAGGAAGTCATAGGTATTGAAACAATCCGGGGTAATGTCACAAAGATAGAACTAACAAGATAATATACACGATAGAGTAGCTATAGCAACAGATAAGTAAGCGATAAAATAAAACCATAAGGTGGAGTCGATGATGTAATTTCCAAAATTCTTTTCTTTGGGGAAGTGCATCTTCACTGGATAGGTGTGACGACACAAATCCCACCAACGCCATAAAGGGTCACCTTATTCTCTTCGTTCCCTCGCACAATGAAATGTGCCACGATCCACTAACCGGTGCTCTTGAAGGAGGCAACACAACCTTTACAAACAAAGTTGGGACAATCTCCATAACCCAATTAGAGCCTCCCAACAAATTCCCCTATGAAATATACAGGGATCCATTTTCCTTTGGTGGAGTGGTAGATCTAGTTCTTCTCACCAATCCCTAGAAAGGCAGCAAGTTGTGGGCTACGATGATATCTAAGGCATTTAAATTTTGGAGTAATGGTGGAGAGAAAGTGAGAGCGGAAAGGCCAGCCAGCTCTTAGGGAATAAAAAGGCTTTTATAGGTGGCTCGAGCTTTAGTCATTGGATTTTCGACCGGGGGGGGGGGGGGGGGGGGGGGGGGGGGGTGTGAGTGTCTGGGAGTTAAGGGGCCAAAAGTTTCTATGTTTACACCCTGGAAGTTCGCTCTAAAAACAGCTAACAAACATGAAACTTGAATCTCTCTCACCAAAGATATATGAAAAATTAAGTGAATATGTATATTGTTTGTGTACGTCAATTTAATTCACACTCATACCTTCCAATATGCAACTGACCCTTGACTGTACGGTTTTCCTACGACTCAATAAATTACACCAGAAAGCCATCTTCATTTCTTTGACTTTTGGGTGGTTGACAACCATCTTGTGACATTCATCGAATAAGGCTAAAACATTTAAACACACGATTAGTCTTCTAATTATGTTGTCATCTACATAAAAACATTTAGGGAGGAAAATGCTCTTTGAATGACGATATCATTGTGGTGATATCTCGTATCTCCATATGTAGAGTTTCAGGGTCCACGGGTCTCATTTCCTAGACTTAAAATGGATAGTCAAAGGAGAATGGTGACCTGTTTTTGTAGTTACAATGCGGCAAAAGACGGTCTCAGTGCTATCGTTCAAGGATGAGGAACACTACTCATGGGCAAAGCTCAACAGTCGGTTGTCGTGTGAAGTTCTTTTCCCCTCACGATCGGCTTCCACTATCCCACGATAACGGAATAAAGCACACAAAATAAGAAGGACATAAGAAGCCTTTCTTGGAGTAGGAAGAGAGGATGGTAACTGGTATAGGCCCGCGACGCGGACACCCACCAAGTGGTAGGGGAAGCTAAGGCTTCCTCAAGTCCCAACCATATATATTGCTACGTCTCAGTCTGTTTGCCACTAATTTAGTATAAGTTCCGTTTTTCTATTATTTGTGTTCAATTCACAAATGAAAAGACCGTGAGCCTTTCGGGAAGAGTGGAAGGGGAAAAGGAGCACAAGAAGTAGTGTTGCTACTTGGTACAATTTTACAATATCTTCTCGTATGACTTATTGTGTACATCTTATGGTAATTAGTGTACACGAAAAAAACTCCACTTTTTATAAGAGCGTCTCTAGCAGAACCAGTAAAAGGCACTGAACTGAAAAATAACCGCCACATACAGTTTTTGAGGCAAAAAAAATGGCCGAACAGAACCCGCAAATGACCCCGAACTGAAAAAAAAAATTAGGGGCTGCTGAAAATTTGGCCCACCGAACCGAGAATTTATATTTTCGCTGCCAAACCGAGGTTGCATGTTTAGCGAGGAAACGCTTGACGGGAGGGACATTTAGCCCCGCGTGAGATCACCGCATTTCCACATGACCCGCCGAAAGCCCGGTGCCCTCGATTCCGGCCATAAATTGGCGACATCTGCGGTAGAAAGCCACCACCGAGTCGCCGACGCCCGTGCTAGTTCTGTCCGGCCTGAATCGCCGCCACCGCCCCGGATCATTGGTGAGTGCTTCTCCGCTCGATTAACCTTGATATACGATGGATTCTTAGTTTAGAATCGTTTCTTTGTGCATTTTAGATTGATTTGAGCCCCTGCGAGATTTTTTTTGCTCGAGGATTCGTCCGATGACTCAGTTATAGAGATGTTTCTCGAGAACCACCGGAAGGAAATGATGGTGGTGGTTCTCGCCGTGAAGGAGCTCTAGGATCGGAAGAAAAAGAAGCGGCAAGGATCCACCGTCGACCGGCTTTAATTCCTCGGAACCGCTTCTGCGGCAAGCTGCTCATGCGGGACAACTTTGTGGAGCTACCTACCTCACATCTTTGTGGTGCTTGAGCCCGTTGCACGTGGTGCTTGAGGCCGTTGCATCCGAGATTTGTGGATTTGGCATTTCTTCTTTGGTTTGTCGGGTACACTCAATGACATCAACGTATTTCATCGGTCTCATCTATTTGCGAGGCTAGCTAGTGTTGATGCTTTGGCTTGCAACTACACGATCAATGGGCATGATACACAATGGGGTTATATTTTGCGACGGTATTTATCCTACTTGGTCTATATTTGTAAAGACCATCTCAAATCTATGAATAAGAAAGATTTTGAATTTGCCAAGGCACAAGAGGCATGCCGAAAGGACACTGAGAGAGTCTTTGGTGTTTTTCAATCTAGGTTTGCCATTGTTTGAGGTTCTGCTCGTTTTTGGGACAAGCAAACCCTAAAGAACATAATGACATGTTTGTGATTCTTCACGACATGATCATCGAGTATGAGAGAGACTTGGACACTTGGAGTTGGTCTACGGCAATGTTGGTAGTCGTGTGAAGCCAGCTAGAAACCATATTGCATCCAAGAATTACTTCAGACTTACTGGGAGATTGAGTAGGCCAACACCCACAGCCAGCTTCAGAAGGATCTCATTGATCACATCTGTCAGTTGCATGGGCACTATATCTGCCATTTTTTATTCATTTGATTTCATTGATGTGTGATATGAACCATTATTTGCATTCGGCACAATTTTTGTATTGAATTATTGTTTAATTCATTTGATTTTCATTTCATTTATAATTTAAACCATTATTGTAATTTGGATTAAGTTTGTATTGTACAATTAACAATATTTATATTTTAGTTCATATTGTTTTCATGTTTTTTTATGTCAAATGGCACATATGTGTTGAAATACTGGAAAAAACATGTGATTTAAGGGTTGGATTCGGTAACGGCTTTACGGTTTCTGTTCGGCCGCAGCCGAATCCAACCCTTAAACATGTTTTCCATGATCTGTATCCGTGTTTACGGTTCCGCGGGATATGGGTACTGCTAGAGATGCTTTAGCGACGATCAGAGTAGAAAAATGTGGCATGTCTACTTTCTTTGCGGAACCAACTTGTTGGTAAGAATTGTTACCACTTGGTACATATTTAGGGCAACGTCTGCCTGATGTAGTATTATGCAAATCTCATGATAAATTGTGTAAAAAAGAAAAAATATTTCATTACATTGGCGACCAAAGTGAGAAAATGAATGTTTAGGTTGACCGTTGACATATATTATTAAAAACAGGAGGATGCAAAATATCCACCTAACATATATTAAAACAGGAGGATGCAAAATATCCACCTAACATCTGAAGCAGGTTCACACGCCGGCGGGGTCATTATTCCAATCCAGCGGATAACGTGTACGCCGCAAACTGATGAGATTAGATGGTGTCTCCCACCTCACCCCCACGAGAGCTCTCCCACCCTCTCCCCACCATGATTCTAGATCCTCTCTCTCCATGGATGCGCTCCTCCACTGGGATTTTCCTCCGCCCGGCGGGCGGTGGCGGCTCAGGTGCGTCGACGGTTTCGATCCACGGTTCACTTCTCCACTTCCCCCACGGCCAAGGAGTTCTTCTTGGTTGTTTCTTTCTCTTCGGCTTCTTTCCTCTCGATGAGGATTCAGTTGGATTGGCCTTGCAATGCTGTATTGGAGGAGATCGATCTGGTTTTCATGTCTACAAGATTAGTGATCGACGTTTTCGATTTTCGGTGGCCTCTAGCAGGTTGGACATTTATCTATGGTTTAAAGGATAGAATATGGCCGGACTTTATTTGCATTTTTACCCTATTCCGAGGTGTTCATCCTTCTATCTCTGGGCTTTTCAATGAGCATGATCGATCTTGGGGTTCCTCAGAGCAGCAGAATTGGATATTGCTCATCGTAGTCCGACGGCTTTCAGGCCAAACCTTGGTTTTCTGCAGCAAAGTGCTATTCTAGATTCCAATTCTTCTGAAGTTCATGCAGAATTGTCTAAATTTGGCTTTCACCCAGTTCAAAGAGTTATGGCTACGGCAGCTAGTTTGGCTGGCGCACAGAATTCTGGTTCAACTGCTTCCCCAATTCAGTTTGGATCGATTGGGATCAGATCTTTGGAGGTCCCGACAGACCTTCAATTATTTTTGGAAGCTTCTCTGATCCGGTTTTCTTGGATCAAACTCGCATGCTAAGCCGAAATTCATGGGCGTTAATTTTGTACGTCTTTATTCTGCTACCTCCAGAAGGAAATTGGTTCCATTTCCTGCCCGCAAAACTCTCAGTCAGCTTCAGGTATTCTCGCGGCAGTTTCCAAATCTGATGATATGGCCTTTTTCAAAACTTTAAGTCCTGATTTATTGCTGAATTTATGGACGCCAAAACCTCCAATTATTCTGATGAGGAAATAAGATATATGTTTGAATTGCCGGTAATCCCGCCCTTGGATACCATTTATTTGTTGCTGAACAAATGCGCCAAATGTGGCGTGACAGGTCATCTGGTCAAATCTTGTCCTGGCATTCGTTGCAGGTCATGTCATGATCTGGGCCGCATGTGTGTGGAGTGTGCACGTATCATTTGTTTTAATTGCAAAGGAGCTGGTCATATTCGAAAAAAAACTGCCAGAATAGGCCAAGTGTGGTTTCTGTGGGGAATTAGGCCATCTTCGAAAGGCATGTTCACGAACCGCGACAATCACTCGTTGCAGCCGTTGCGGGGATATTGGACATTCTGCTTTTGGCTGTCGGACGAAACAGATTTGGGTGCCTAAACACAAGCAATTAGCAGTAATTTATGATTGACTATTCGCCCCAAAGAATCACCGACAAAGCAGATTTGGGTGCCTAAACGCAAGCAATCAGCAGATTTGTGATTGACGATTTGCTTCCTGAGGAATCACCGACAAAGCAGATTGACACCTTGTCCAAGCAGATTGACAGTGCTTCAGAAGAAGAAATCTCAGAGGTAGAAAAAGGCTGCAGAAAGGCTGATGAATGACAATGTGGCGGGATCTCTGCAGTTTATCCGTGGAGGAGGTCAGGCTTTGCAGATCGAGTGGCTCCCTCCCCTACTTCTCAGATCGTGAGGATTGATATCTCCTGTTCATGATATGGTTCTGCTCTTTGCTGGCTATGTGAGAGGTTCAGTCTGACTGGGGGAACTTTGCCCTGTTCTGGAAGTTCATGATGGAAGCTCTTTACTGCAAGCAGCTCTGCGTTACTAATGGCTTACCGTCTGAGCAAGAGACTTGCTGACGCTCAGCAAATGCAGAACTTTGGGCATCAGTTGGCAGCTGTTTTCTTTAGCAGAATCATCATGTATCACTTCTTCCATTCGGTTGCGTTGTTAGATGTAGTGAGAAGATGGCTTGGGACAATGCTGTGATTGCTGCCAACTTCTGTACTCAGATTGGGAGGATAGTGGTGATCGTATGGTATGTGCAGCCTCTTTTGATTTGGCGCCAATTTGGTTTTGAACTCTTCATTGGATTCTGCTGGGCCAGGTGGGCCGATGGGGTCAGAAGCCCAAGAGCACTGTTACTTCAGCTCTTTCTAGAGGCCCAAGTTTCAAAACCCCTCCTCGCCAGCTTGCCGGCACTGCTCGTGGTCGAGCTAAAAGATTGTGTCTGATGAGAGAACTGACAAAGACAATGGTGATCGCCGTGTTACAGACAGAACAGCAAAGGTTTCAAGCACCATCCATCCCAACATTGCGCCCGACGTGCCACTGCCTCAAAAACCAAGAAACCTGATGTCCTTCGCATGGAAGAAATGCGTCGCATGGGTATTGATCGGTGTAACATCGACCCGGCAGAGCTTACTGATGAGAGCTTCTCCAAGATCGCTCGGCTTGAGGGCGGATGGTAGACCTGTTGGCCGGTTGGCTACCTGAAACCAGTTTGTCTTTATGCATCCACTCTAAGAACTAGAACTGGGAATGTTTTGAGTTGGAATTATTCGTGGTATTAATGACTCTGCTAAGTGGCCTCATCTTCGTAGTAAATTGAGGAGAGTGGTGCATCCATTATTTGTTTACAAGAAACACAAACGCGCTGATTTTGATCCTGATTTATTCGAGGCTTTGTCCCAAGCGTTTTGATAAATTTGCTTGGGTCCCTCTGATGGATGCTTCAGGAGGGTTACTCGTACTCTGGTCTAGTAGAGCTTTTGATGGTACTTTAATGGTACAAGATTATTGTGGTTTAGTGGTATATTTCAAATCTATGCATTTCAAGGACTCCTTTATGCTTGCCAATATATATGGACCGTTGTACTGGCCAGCAATGAGATGATTTCATAGCGTGGCTTGTTCATCTTGGGATTGATGATGATAATCTTTGGTTGCTCGCGGTGATTTCATCTTCTATCGTTCGGTGGTGAACGAAATCGTGAGGGTGTGCTAAACTAGCTGATTGAAATTTCAATGATGTTATTAGTTCACGGCTAGTTGAGCTGCCAATTAAAGGGCGATCCTACACTGGTCCAACATGCAAGCTGATCCTCTTTTAGTCCAACTTGATTGGTTTTTCACGTTTCTATGCCTGGCCTTTAAATTTCCCCAATACGCTGGTTACACCTCTTGCTGCCCTACTCAAGATCTATGTGCCATTGTGTGGTGTCTGTGGGTACAGCGATACCCAAGGCAGCGGTCTTCAGATTTGAAAATCACTGGTCAATATGCCGGGCTTCTTCGAGGTGTGATTTCCATTTGGCAGATCTACTGCCAGGAGATAGTGCTAAAAGGTTGTGTCTAAATGCAATTACTTAGGAAAGGTCTGAAGAAATGGTGCACCTTATATCTCACATCTGAACAAACACATTGAGGAATTGCAATGATGTTATATTCTTAGTGGATGAATTGGAGGACAGCGCCCACTTCACATTTCTGAACGGAATTTCCGTTTGCATTGTCAGAAATCTTGAGCATCTGCTAAGTGCAAACAAACTTACTGGAAGCAGCGTTGTACTGCTAGGTGGGCTAAGTGAATGAAGGAACACTTCTTATTTTCACTCCATGGCAACGATCAGTTTTCGGAAGAACTCAATTGCATCTTCTGGACCGAGAGGGACGGATCTATCGCAGTAGAGCATGAGGAGAAAGCAGGGGTCCTGTGGCACACATCCAAAACATAGGCTGGGGATTTCGAATGGCATCAATGAAAACTTTGATTTTGCTAGATACATCTCGCCACATGAAGGTCTGGAGGCTCTCTCGGCCCCCTTCACCATGAGAGAAATAGATGGTGTGCTAAAGATCTTCCAAATGCAAAAGCTCCAGGCCCAGATGGTTTTACGGGGTCTCTTTCTTAAAAAATGTTGGCCCATCGTAAAATGGGACTTCTATGATCTCTGCCGTGATTTTTGGAGTGGGCAAGTAAACTTACAAAGCATCAACGATTCCTTTATCACCTTGATACCGAAGACCAACTCACCTGAAGGTCCCAATGATTACAGACCGATCTCTTTGCTCAACTCCTCACTAAAATTCCTCACAAAAATCTTGGCAAACCGGCTACAATCAAAAATTCTGCAGCTTATTCATGTGAACCAATATGGCTTTCTGAAATCTAGGACTATTCAAGATTGTGTTGCATGGGCATATGAGTACATTCACCAATGCAAGCAAACCAAAACAGAATGCATCATTCTCAAACTTGATTTTGCCAAAGCTTTCGACACTATTGAACATCGAGCTATTTGGAAATTTTGAGGTGTAAAGGGTTTAATGATCAGTGGTTGGGGTGGATCTCCTCCATTATGTCCAGTGGCACATCCTCCATCTTGTTGAATGGCACCCCCGGAAAAAATTTGCTTGCAAGCGTGGTGTTCGACAAGGTGATCCGCTGTCACCAACTTTATTTGTTGCTGGCTCGGACCTGTTGCAGTCAATGGTGAACTTTAGCTTCCATGAAGGCACTCTCCAAGCTCCCTTGCGATCCCTGGTGCTGATTTCCCAATTGTGCAGTATGAGATGATACTCTGCTGATTATGCAAGCTTGCCCGCAGCAGCTCCTCGCCCTAAAGGCTCTGCTTCAGGAGTTCGCCGGCGCCACGGGTCTTCGTGTAAATTATGCAAAAATCTTGCTCCTTCCGATCAATGTGACCCTGAAAAAATGACTGAGCTAGCAGGGGTTTTGAATGTTCAGTGGGAGCTCTTCCGTTCACGTACCTGGGTTTGCCATTGGGGACGGCTAGACCTACGTGTCGTGATCTAGCTCCAGTTAATGATCAAATTGAGGTCGTCTTAATGCTTGTGCTCGTTTCCTGCCCATGGTGGCAGGCTGACGTTGGTCAACTCTGTCCTCTCGGCTCTCCCAACATTCTTGATGTGTTCCTTAAGCTGAACAAGACCTTCATCAAATCAGTTAATCGTTGCAGACGGCACTGTCTCTGGGACAAAAGAGGGACTCCACCTCCTTTGCTGGTCTTGCTGCTTGGGACAAAATCTGTCGCCCGAAAGATCGTGGGGGTTTAGGGGTGATCAACCTCGAGTTGCAAACATGGCGCTGCTCCTAAAACAACTGCATAAGTTCTTTACCAAAGCAGACATTCCCTGGGTGAAGTTAGTGTGGTCAATATTCTGAAGGGGCGCCACATGCTCAGCCTATCCGTGGTTCCTTTTGGTGGCGTGTTATATTCAGCCTAGTGGATGTTTATCGTAGCATCACAAATTGCCAAGTAGGGGATGGTTCTACGGTTCTCTTCTGGAAGGACATATGGGCACATGAGGAGCTGCTGGCAGACAAATTACCTCATCTCTTCTCCTTTGTTGAAAGACCTGATCTCAGTGTTCAGAAGGTTGTCTCCATGCCGGACAGAAGCTCAATGTTCATGCTGCCATCACGGTAGAAGCTTTTGAGGAGTTCCAAGAGCTTCAGCAGCTGTGTGATCAGCCAGGTGCGCTGTCTCTGGAAAATGACAGCAGATCCTTTGTTTGGGGCAAAGCCTCATACTCTTCGGCCAGCTTCTACAACTACATGTTTCAGTACCTGCCCAAAGACAAAATCCTCTCTAAAGTCTGGAAGTCCAATTGTTTACCGAAGCTAAAAGTGTTCTGTTGGTTGCTAATTAATGATCGCCTCAATACCAAAGACATGATGCTCCGCAAACACTGGCACGTTGAGGGAGGACCAATTGCGTGCTTTGTGACCATGACATCCTCGAAGATTCAGATCATCTGTTTTTCACTTGTGACTTTGCTGCAGAGTGTTGGCAAACTGTTGGGATGGTTTGGGATTTCTCTCAGGATGTCCGTGCTAGAATTCGCTTGGAATTGGCTGACTTCCCCCGCTCCAACTTCATGGAAATTTTCGCCTCGGTGGCGTGGAATATTTGGAAAGAGCGTAATGACTATATCTTCAAGGGGGAGGAACCTTCCATCGGGCGTTGGCGTGGACGCACCAAGCAGGATCTCCTGCTGCATCAATTTAGAGTCAAATCTCCCTTAGTACAAGACTTGTTGGATAGTATTAGCATCTTCTTTCACTAGTCTCCCATTTTTTAGACCGTTAGGCCGAGTCATGCTTGCTTGACTCCTCCTGTTTTTCTCCCCTTTGTTCCCCCCCTGTAACTGCTACTCTGTGTTTTTTATAAAATTTAAACCGTAGGGGCTTCCCTACGGTAGAACGGTCTAAAAAAAAAAACATCTGAAGCAGGAGCAACTCAGATGATATATCCAGCTTGAGTGGATAGATGTACGTACGTTGCAGTTGCAGACAGCACGAGAACTAGATGATGCACATGTGGACCATAACACGAGAGGCACATATAGTCGGAGGATCATCTGGTATCATCTCCTCCAGCCAATGGGGCGCCGGATTCAGATTTTGGTTGCATCCCTGGCCACCAAGCTGCCGATAAAACCCACGCTGCATCCAGACGCCCTACCTAGCTGCGCCACTCACTCACTCACTAACAACAGACGAGAGCCATGGCCGCCCTTTCCTCTGCAGCCGTGACCGTCCCTTCCTTCTCCCGGGCCGCCGCCGCTCCCGGGCTCCAGCAGCAAGCTGGTGGTGCGCGCGTCCGCGTCGTCCGCGTTCAGCAAGGCCTGCGGCCGCCGCGGCCGTGGCCGTGGCCGCGAGCGCGATGCTTGCCGGCGGCGCCTTGGCGCAGGACGTGCTCCTCGGCGCCAACGGCGGCGTGCTGGTCTTCGAGCCCAGCGACTTCAGCGTCAAGTCCGGCGAGACCATCACCTTCAAGAACAACGCCGGGTTCCCGCACAACATCGTGTTCGACGAGGACGCCGTGCCGTCCGGCGTCGACGTCTCCAAGATCTCGCAGGAGGAGTACCTCAACGCCCCCGGCGAGACTTTCTCCGTCACCCTCACCGTGCCCGGCACCTACGGCTTCTACTGCGAGCCCACGCCGGGGCCGGCATGGTCGGCAAGGTCACCGTCAACTAAGCTAGCTGCTACGACGACTATTCTTCTTCTTCTTACCGCCGAATTTGGACGTGTCAATCAGTTGTACGATCTGTTTTATGTATTATAAGATCGATCGATGAGGCTGTTGTTTATAAGTACTCGCTCTTCTCCGTATAATAATCTGTGTATGTGTGATTGTTTTGGCAACAACTTTTTGCTTTGGTTTGCTTACTTATACCGACTCAGCTTTCATCTTACTTGCAGCCGTATGCATCATTTTGATGTAGAGGCTGGACGTGCCCCTTTTCAAAAAAAAAAAACTTTCATCTTACTTTACCCTCAGCTAACGGTTTCTCCTTTCAGAGTAGTATATATAGTAATTCGCTCTCTCAATCACCAAAGCACTATTGCCCTTCCTTCCTTCAAAGCTAAGCAAAGATAAGACACTTCGCACGTTTTACGATTCAACTTCCATCCGGACAACGTTTGAGAAAAACAGAAAAATACATTTCTCAAATATCCTTTCAAAATGTACGCTTCCACCTGCTTTTCGATTAATAATAGATAGAGTATTTACATAGTAGCCCGGTGGAAAAGGATGAACCGAAAATTTTTAAAGGAAGCAAAAGATAGAAAAGTGGTTTGAAGTATTCATGGTGTGGTTCCAAGATCATTCGTCGCAACTTTTTCGTCGCGACTAAAGTCCATATGTTCTAGACCATCTTCGACATGGCGCTACGAAACCGCACCCTGAACTGAAGATGATATGCCGACTTAGCAGAGTAGCAGCCGTCCTCGGAGACTACGATCCACGTGATTGCTCTTGCTCAAAGAGTTGAATGCTTGCATCCCTGATCATGCACCAAAGTAGTCAAGTAGAAGGAATTCCTGGAGGATAACTGTCTTTGCCTCCTTGGAGCATGCCGGAGACCACCAAATGTTACGTCCAGTGTTATGTACATGGATAAAAGTTCTTTCATATTGTTTGCATGGCGAAAATATGCTCGCGGGTATTTATAATTTTACTCATTTCCTTTCTGAATTCACTCTGTTTCTACTCTGAATCCGTGTATATCCAGTCATACGGGAGAGCCCATCCTTACCGTGTGTCAACGCTCTTTGCCGTGTGCTGGACGTCGGGCACACGGCAAAGAAAACACATGGCGTTGTAGCATAGATAACACACGACAAAGACAAACAAAAAACACGACAAAGAATATGGAGCCAAACGGAAGCGCTAACGGCGCAGTCACGGCAGCTCTTTGCCATGTGTTTGCACACGACAAAGAGTAAATCTTTACCGTGTGCCCACACGGCAAAGGCCAAATTTAATTTTTTTAAGTGTAAAAAATGACTTTCCCGTGCCATAGTTTGTGATAAAGTGTCCATATTTGACACATAGGTGTGTCTTGGTATGGCAAACAATGTTGCCAAAAAGAGTTATCAAATTATTTCTATAAATACATTTTTCAAGTGTCAAAAATGACTTTTTTTGTGAACCAAGTACGAAAATATGGTGCAAAATGGCACCCATCTAATTTTCACACAAAGTACTCCATATTTTATGGACAGTCCCCAAATATTAGGAATTTTCTCGCTTTCTACCTAATTTCGCCTATTTAAATAACTTTATGCCGATTTTCCGAACTACAAGTGTGTGATAGGTTGCTCTAAATTTTTTACAAAAAACATTTTAAGGTACAAAAGTAGTGGTTATATCACATAACCGTCGATAGTTTTGAAAATTTCGACCCCTTTCAATGAATACCGCGGCGGCCATTTTGACCATTTTTTCAAAAAACAAAAGAAAGTGAAAAAATACTCAAAGAAAGAAATCCTTCGGCATGGAGTCCTTTTATGTGTATTAGTTGGTAGGAATTAAAATGATAAACTTGATTTTCGACAAACTTTCCAAAGAAATGCTTCACAAAAGGTTTATCATCTATGAACATGTATACGTTTCAAGTATACCTGGGCATGGGCCGGGCCGGGCCTAACAAAGCCCGCGGTAAAATCTCAGGCCCATCCTTCGGGCCTATATTTTAGGCCAGACCCGCCCATTGGCTGCAAAATTCCATCAGACTTCGGGTCGGGCTTCTTCCTTAAATGCCAATATGTAAGGCCCAGACCCATCTGACCTTTGGGCTCAAATCTAAAGCCCGTGCCCGCCCGTGGGCAAGCCTAGGCCTACCCAGGCCTGTATTTTTGGGACGGGCACCAATGTTTGTGATAAATTGTCCACATTTGGCACATAGGTGTATCCTGGTATGGGCAACAATGTTGTCGAACTGAGTTTTTCCAAATTATTTTTATAATCACAATTTTTCATTTTCTAAGTGTCAAAAATAACTTTTTTTGTGAAGCAAGTACCAAAAAATATGGTGAAAATTGGCACCCATCCAATTTTCACACAAAGTAGTCCATATTTTATGGATAATCCAGAAATATTAGGAATTTTCTCTCTTTCTACCTATTTTCGTACATTTAAATGACTTTATGTCGATTTTCTAAAAGTAATTCCAATTTGAACTACAAGTGTGTGATAGTTTTTGCTCTGAAATTTTTACAAAAATCATTTTAAGGTACACAAGTAGGGATTATTTCACAGAATCGTCGATAGTTTTGAAAAATTTGACCTCTTTCAACGAATAGCCATGCTCACCATTTTGACTTTTTTTGAAAAAAACTCAAAGAAAATGAAGAAAACATAAAAAGAAAATATGGTGCAAAATGGCACCCATCTAATTTTCACACAAGTATTATTCTATGCAGAGTCACTGCTACATATACAAACCAAGAAAAATAATAAAAGAAAACAAGAAAAGAAATGCAGAAATGAAAAACAATTGTGTCGTGTGCCGACACACGGCAACGTCCGCACACCGTAAAGAAATGATGCGTGCTGATTGGCTAGTGGGAGTTTCACGCGGATCACGTCTCCAAGCCGTTCAATCCGGGTGGATCCAACGGTTCAAACCGTCCCCGCCACGGATTGGTGACATGGCATACCCCCTTTTCCCCTCTCCTTTTCTTTCTTTTTTGCCTCTCCTTCTTTCCTTCTTATCCATTCACGGGAGCATCGAACGCACTCTCTCCGTGCAGATCGATCCGTCCGCCGGCTGCTGTCAGCTCATGCAGCTGCTCCGCCGGCTGCAGCAGCCGGCTAGAACGGTGCCCGCCTCACCCTCCGTGACGCGCTCCTCGCGCTACGCCTCCCGCGTCCCGACCGTCAGCTCCCGCAGCTCCTCCACCGGCGGCAGCAGCCACCGAGAAAAGCGCCCGCCTCGCCCTCCGCCCTGCCTTCGCCAACTACCCGGACGAGCAGCACCGTGACGTGCTCCTCACGCTGCGCGCCTCCCCGCGTGCCCGACCGTCCAGCTGTAGAACGGTAGAGAAACCAAAAGCGTCAAACTCAACAGAACGAAGATTGTCATGAGTAAATTTGTGAATAGAAAGCAAACTGTGGATTATGTGGGGAACAAATAGAACGTTGTTGAGTTTAAAACTATGGCCAGAGGTTGTGCTAAAGGAAGTGCGACCAGAAGATGTGATTGGCACGGTGTGGCCATTACCAACGGTGACAAAGTGGGAATGAGAAAGAGGTGTGGAGTGGGAGAGATTACCATCATCATTGGTCATGTGGGAGGAAGCTCCGGAGTCTATGACCCAACTGCCCTGCTGAAGATCCATGTTGTTGAGTGCAGCGATCAGGGCGGTGTTGTCCCAGCTTGCTGCGCTAGAAGATGATGGAGATTACTGGTACACAGGCGCAGCTGTCATCGTGTAGGCCTGCGGACGTGGACCGAGGATGCCAGGGGCTGATGGTGCGTGCCACTGATTGGAGCCAGGCGAGAAGCAGACCCATGGTCGGCTGAGGCCGGAGGCGCCGCGCGGTTGGGTGTGTAGGGACGGCCGATGTTCTTGTTCTTGGGCTTGAAGGTAGGCTTGGGCTTGCCAGAGGCGTCACCGCGACAACCGACGCCGGGTGCAAGGTGTAGGTGGGCGGGTCTGGGCGACGAGGGCCGTCGAGGTGGCAGTGGAGGCCGCATTGGCCTGCTGCATCTCCTCCATCAGAAGCATGTTGTGCACGCGGTGGAAGAGACGGCAGCGCTCCGTCATGGAGATCACCGTGGCGGCGGAGGCGAACAGCGGTCCGAGACCACGGAGAGTGTTCAGGACGAGCGCACGATCGGAGATGGGCAAGTCGTTGTCGGCGAGGGCGTCAGAGAGATGCTTCAGGCGGCGGCGGCAATACTCGATGATGTACAAGACGCCTTAGATGAGCTGACGAAGGTCGTTGTCGAGTAGATGGCTTTGATGGCCTTATTGGCGGTGAACAGCTCACGCACGACGAGCCAGAGCTGGCGTAACATCTGGTTCTGGGCGAGAGCCATGTCGGCGACGTCCTCATCGATGCCGGAGTGGAGGAGGTTGAGGACGGTGTAGTCCGCGGCGAGCCAGGCGATGTCGGTCGGTGCAGCGGCGGTGGTGCCATCCACGTGCCCGAGGAGACCGGCGCGACCGAGAGCGGCACGTATGTAGATCGTCCACTTGGAGTAGTTGCCGGCTTGGAAGGTGAGGACGACGGGGGTGACATTGCAGGGTGCGCCGCCGAGAGCCAGGCGCCAGAGGAGGGAACAAGGGCGCCAGAGATCGAGTCGAGGCCGGCCGGAGATGTCATGGTGCAGCGGAGGTGGCGGCTAGGGCTAGATCGGTTTGGGAATTAGGGTTTGGTGTCTGATACCATGTAGAACGGTAGAGAGAGGTTTTGGGGAAGCCTCGCACGCATAATATGTGGGGTTCCGGTTGCTTTATATATGGCTCAAAGGCCAGTTAGGGTTAGGGTTTACAATGGTTACATACATGTACAAATACGCTAACACCAGCGCCACGACGCGCTCCTCGCGTTGCGCCTCCCCGCGTGCCCGACCGCCCAGGAGCACCACCTTCGGCGCTGCATTGAGAGCCTTCACATCATCGGCGAGTCCCAGCACGAGGACGACCCGGTCGCCGCCGCAACAGAGCACCTCGCTAGGACCGACCTCTCGGACGACCCTGCCATCGGCGAGTACCCTCTTGCGGTGTGGGCGGCCACACCGTCCAGGGCGAGGGTGGACGCTGACAAGGCGCGCACCTCGAGGGACGCCGGAGCGCCGCCAGCCTGTCCCAGCCCCGCCCTCCGTACGCCGGAGCGCCGCCAGCCCGTCCCAGCGAGGGACGAGGGATATTTTTTTTGATGACTTCAGCCCTCTTTGTCGTGTGCTTGCACACGGTGAAGGGAAAGGGCTTTGCCGTGTGTTTGCACACGGCAAAGACCGACCGACGGGGCCCACTTGTCAGGAGCATGCCATCAATGTCCGTCGTCGTCAAGTGGTGGTGGGGCCAGTGGCGGAGCTAGAGAATTGAAGATAGGGGTGCACGGTGGTGCCCTAGCTACAAAATAGCTTGTTTTACGGGTGGCACAAATGGTGAAAATAGCAATTTTACAAAGAAATCAATTTTTACCCGGTGTCCTGTGCACCGGGAGGCTCCACATGGATCCGCCGCTGGGTAAGGCCCACCTGTGGTCTTTGATGTGCTCCCGATATTTGGCACACGGCAAAGAGCATGTTGCCGTGCATATCTTTCATGTGTTCTATTTGTCGTGTGCGGCACATGGGAGAGGGCTTTACCGTGTGTTTTCTGCTCTTCGCCGTGTGCTTCAGTCACACGGCAACGACCTGCGCTCCCGTAGTGAGTCCGCTCCGAATCCACCAAAAAACTATGGAGAAAACATTAAATCCGATCCGTTTACGTCCATAACAGTTGTAAACAGGCCAGCAGTGAACGTGTCTATGCCAGGCTTGTTTACGGACCGGCCCATAGGCCAGCTATACACACACCACAGGTAGAATAATTTTATTGGCCGAGCGGCGAACCAAATCTCATATATTTGGTCAGTCAGTGTGAACGAAATCTCAAATATTTCGACCAGGTCAACGTCCTCGTTCCTAGCACAAAATTATAATAGATGAGAATAGAAAATGCGATCATGCTTAGCAACCTGGTGGCCAGAAAGGACAGAGGTTGCAGATGCTCTTGACTAATTCAGAGAACCAAATCAGAAGCCGAAGATACGGCAAGTAAACAATGGATACACGCAGATCATCAAGATGGCCATGCTTCTCTATATATGTATGTGAAGCCACGCCCCAATGTGCATCGATCCTGGATTAATCTTGGTAGTGGTAGCAAGTGAGTGAGTGATCATGGGTCGGAGCACCACCGTCGTCCACCACCTCCTGCTCCTCCTTTCTCTGGTCTGTGCGATGGCGCAGTTGAGCGCGCTGTGCATGGCTGAGGCCGGGGGAGCTCTGCTGCAGAGACCGGCTGAAGAACAATCCCGGCGTGGTCAGCTTGTCCAAGCTAGCACAGGTTGACATCTTTGGGAAGTGCTGGCTGGATCGATCGCTTCGTTCTCGACGTACCAGCGTGGCACATGTATATACTCTTCCCTACTCTGTGATCGATGGGTCGATCTCCAATGTCGCTTGTGTTTTCTTGCTTTGATCCAATCGTGTGGTGTTGGCTATTGTTCTCGTGCAAATCCTGTGGCGAGAAAAGTTAACTACAACCAGTCTAGCTACTCTCCGGCATGGTCTCTCTCAAACGCTTGGGCACCCGCTAGTACCCACGGATTTGCCTCCTTTGTTCATGTTTTGATACAAGTAATAAGAGTGTGGCGTTTTTGTTGTGAGAGACGCACTTCTCGTTTTCAATTCCAAATTTCCAAAGGTGTAAGAAGAGTGGGGGATGTCATGCGCTTGCCATTGGGTGTCCGTTCCAAAGCTTGAAAATAATTTGTCGTCGGCCCGTGGCTATTATGTAGTTATTGTTTACTTCAATACTGAAAACTACACAATAAAGGAGGTTGTGTGGCCATGGTCACGGCCGTCTCCACATGTGACCACGAGATAAGACATGTTTCTGGTCAACCACCAGATAGAAACTAGGATATCATAGTCCACCGGGCAATGGGAGACGGAGCCTGTAGAGTTCTTTACACTCGTGTAGACCACTAAGCATAAAGAACGTTCCTAGAACTAAACTATAATAGAGAATAGAAAATATAATCACGCTTAGCAGCCTGCTCGCGAGAAAGGACGTTGCTTGCATTGCACATGCTCTTCCTTAATCTAGGGAATCGAATCATAAGCCAAATATACATACGCCAATTAAACAATGGAAACACCGTAGATGGACACATTTTTCTATGTATAGAAAGACGCACCCCAAGACGCCATTGCAAGAACCATCAAGCCTCGAGCTTTTAGATGTCAAACCTGGAGAAGTTGTGCATGATCGGGGCGATCAGAAAAATGATGTATGTAGAGCCAGAGATGCAGTATGTGTGGCTTTGGGGCATTGATGTTCATTTTTTTTTTCTAGGAGGTATTTCTGTTTATCTAGATTCCAACACTGACCAAATAATAAAACACAATTCATTTCTAATTTTGTACATCTAGTTTCAACTTATTTCTTGTACAACAAATAATTGCCGGTGTTGCATTAAAATTCTCTTGTTGGCAAGGACGATACATTACGTTGTCAGATGAATTAAGCTGCGGCTGTAGTTTCGATCACAATGCATGAACTGTTAGTTATCTTGCTCCATTATTCCATCCAGATGATAAATCAAAGCCTGAACACACTAGGCCGAAAAAGGTTTGTCATGTTCTCTGTTGGCTTATTGGCTAGCGAACGTTGCAAAGATGATTCATGTAGCCATAGCAGCCAACACATGTGTTTGCTTCAGGTGCAAAAATATTACCTTATCCCTTATACTATTTTATTTTTTGCGAAACCCTTATACCTTATACTAAATGGTTGATCTTTGCGTGACAAAGTCTACGGCTGTTCAACTCCTGCGTGTCGGTCCAGCACTCCACGTGACAAAAGGGATCTCGAGAGTAAGATTTCAGGTGGGATGGATTCGGGACATCCGCCTCCCATTCTCTCACGTCCCAACTGTCCCTACTGTCCCATGTTCCGGTTATCCCATTAACGTAAAATTAGTTGGGATTTTTTGGATGTCCCGATTGTCCCGATTGGTAACTGCCATGACGCTCGCTGGCGCCTGGCCGCTGCATGTCCCGGGGCCGAACGTCTGCCATGACGCGCTGGCGCCTAGCGCCATGCCGGCGTCGCCTCCTGCTCCACCTCGCTGCTCGCGCCATGCAAGGCCAGGCCGTCGCGCCATGCCAGGGCGCCGTCCAACGCGTCCAGGAGCACGGGGCAAGTGGCGGCAGTCGCGATGCGCCAGGGCGTCGGCCTCGTCGAGCGCGTACGCCAGGGTCCTCTCCGACCCAACGGGCGTGCTCGCCTCCATGGCGGAGCGGAACGGCGTCTCCGGCCCCAACCTCTCCGGCGCGCCCTCGCCTCCGCGGCCTCCTCTGCCTCCGGCCTCAACCCTCTCTGGCACACTCCCGCCTCCGCGGCCTCCTCTGCCTCGCCGCCGACCGCGAGCGCAGGAGCCGCCGGCCACGTTGTGGTCGATGTCCGCCATCGCTTGTGGATTCAGAGAACGTTGTCGTACTGCCTTCGTCAGTTCGTCGGATCACGTCTCGCGCCTGTATCATGTGAGGGATGATTTTTCTGACACGATTTTGTGTGAATGGTGAACGAAGGAAATATAGCCAGTTTTTTTTTGACAATAAATATATCGTCAGTTTTGTTTCCCGTAAAAAAATGTTTTTTGTGAACGATGAATGAAGGAAATATAGCGTCATTTTTATTCCCTGGGAAAAAAGAATTTGAAAGCATTACTCAGAAAGCAGGTGGACGTAAAAACTGGAGGTGCGGGGAATCGAACCCCGTGCCTCTCGCATGCGAAGCGAGCGCTCTACCATATGAGCTACACCCCCGTTGATGTTCTACTGCGAAGCATAACTGTTATTAGCGAAACGAGATCAACGCTGATCTGCTAAAAGTTGAAAGGCAATTACGGCAGTAGCAATTTAGGGAAGTATATCAAAGAAATAGGCCAACCCTGTTGTCATTGTAGAGTCGCAACGATGGCTATCGGCCTGTGTCGATGGCGCAACAGCTAACATAACATCTATCTATCTACTACAGATTATGTTTCTATTTTGCAATCGCTAAATCCAACTAGTATAATAAATTTCATATGCGGCGACACGCACTACATTCATGCATACTCCCAAGTGCATGTACATATATAGCCATTATAGGGTTTAAGGGTTGCCACTTCCTTGGCAATGACACAAATGAGCTTCCAGTACAGTCATCAGCGCACCAAAGCAGGAAGGAAGACGCAACAAAAGAATATCTCTCTGGTTCTTCTCTACACACACAACACAGGAGGGGAACAGACAACAGCGCCATCAAAAAAGCATCCATTCAACAAAGTCTTGTCTTTCTTCCTTCCTTCCAGGTTAACTCATGTCTTCTTCCAAGTCATCGGTCCATTGTTCCATGCGGTAGCCCTGTTACAAACACACAGCACTCATCAGCTTATATCCCTCCTATCTGGTGTGCAATGCAATGCCCGAATATATATAAATGCAGCAATGCGTGCAAGACAAACAACGGACGGCAATGCATAACATGGTTATTTTTAGGCAGCTACATTGCAGCATGGAAACTATGTTGGCCTTTCTGTAAGGACGTGGAATGGCCACACACTGTGCAGGTTGTATTCAGCTGCGTGTTGCTGGTAGTTAAGTTTGCTACTTCTCCTTCACAGTCACATCCCTGCCTCCTTGGGTGGCCAACAACCTGGCCCTTGTAAGAGCATGGACAAATTAATAAGAGAATTAAGCAAGCAAGGACCCAAGAGCAAGAACGGCAAAGTGTGAACTTACATTGGGTGAAATCAACGTACATCCATGTTCAGACACTATATTATATATACAACTATAACTCATCATAGGCATCTAATAACCTCCAAACTTCTTATTGCAAAACACATGTTGTCTTGTTCTTTTGGATGAATACTTTCTTGTGTGGAGACTGTAAAAACCTCCCATCATAGTAAGACCTCCTACTTGATATATTTTTTGTTTATTAGGTTGACACTAAAATAAGTCAAATAGCACCCTATATAATTATAGTAGATGCAGTATAACTACTGATAGATTTTACTGTGGCCCTTGAGAGCAACCCTTCCAAATCAAGCAATGCATTCCTTTCAAACAGGCATATACAGTACAGTGTTGTCTACAGGAAGAGAGTTTATAATCTTAAACCAAACAATCAAGAAGAGAAAAAAACCAAAAAATCCTGATCAAGCAATGCATTGGTACACATTTCTCCACACTATGAAACTTTTGCTCTTGCCTGCTTCTAAAACAGCTACTCCCTCTGATCCTACAAAACCATCGCCACTTATACTAACAGTTTGTGCATGTTTAGGTGTTTTCTCCCGACACTTATAGTGGACCGGAGGGAGTAGATAAAGACAGCATAATCATACATCTAGAAATTTTGCACATGGCACTGGCCAACCTACAAATTAAATGAAAACTTCAACTGTAGGCTGCGTGCTTAATAGAACATTTTGCCATAGTCCGACAAGATCATGGCCGAGGCCAAGAGGTGGAAGATTGTAGGGTTTTCGTGAGAGGTTTTCCTTTGTCTTTTCGGCTGGTTTGTCAGCCTTGGTGTGTTTGTTGTAGACCCTTGTCATTCTACCCCTATCTATAAAGAAAAAGACGTGCATTCTTGCACGTTCCTGAAAAAAAAGAACATTTTCCCATGGTCCGACGACTAGCAAGGAACATAGAAAAAACGAATTCACAATTCCCATCGACAATCGCGACTCTCCAGCTCATCTCAAGATAAAAAAAGGTAAATAGTAAAATCCAAATCGAGAGACTGAACTCAAGCTTGATTGAACTAATTGCTAACAATGGAAAGCCATACAAGGTAGAGTATTTCTATATCGAATTGGCAACACAAGTAATGGCAATGATCTTACAATCATCCCTAATAGTAATGAAACATCGTAATAGTGGAATGCGCAAGGTTATACCTCCTCATCCCTCTGTTCCCCTCTTTCTTGCAAGCCCTTCAGTCGAGATCCTCATAGGAGCGATGTGAACCGTTGTTGTCTCCAGAACCATCAGCATCCTGGTTGCCTGGATCACTGCTCTCCGCCAGTGCACCAAGCGCGGCCCTGAGAGGCCACGGCAGCGATATCCTGAACCTTCTCTCCATGACCCTCGGCGAAGGGGCGCCAGGGGATGCTGGATCCGCAGCAGCAGAAGGAGCGGCAGAGGCGGCGGCCTGGCGGTTGTCGTAGTCGGGGTCATCGGTGGGCATCTCGTGGCGGCAGACGGGGCAGGAGCTGTGCAGTTCGAGCCAGGGGAGGATGCAGTCCTTGTGGAAGACGTGCTTGCAGGGCAGCTGCTTGGCGGCGGCGCCGAGCTGGAAGTCGTCCATGCAGACGGCGCACTGGGCGCCCCGTCGGCGGCCATCATGTCGGCGGAGACGGCGACGTCGGGGAGCGCGGCGACGGCGGCCTTGGCGGCGGGGGGGTGCCGTAGCGGTTGGGGTCGTTCTCGGCGAGCTGCTGGATGAGCTGCTCGAGGCCGGATCCCATGAAGTAGTCGCCGAGGTTGAGCCCCCCGGGGCCGCCGGCGCCGAAGGCTAGGCCGGGGATGGAGGAGCCCTCGAAGACGATCTGGATGGAGGCGCCGCCGTTGAGGATGTCGCCGAGGTGGCCTTGGAGGAAGTCGGTGGCGTCGAACTGGCGGCGGAGGCGGAGGCGCGGGGCGCGGACGGGGAGGGGGCCGAGGAAGCCGGCAAGGTCGCTGGGGTGGCGGAGGTCGAGGAGGCTGGAGAAGGGGAAGAAGGGGTTGGGCGGCGGCGGGGATGAGGCTAGGGTTTGGCGGGTCGTCGAGGAGCTCCTCGACAAAGCCCCCGGAGCAGAACGGGCAGAAGACTCGTCGTCGCGGGAGGGCGGGGCGGGATGGAGACGTTGCAGTCGCACTTGTGGCAGTAGTAGGGGCGCGGCGGCGGCGGCGGAGCAGACGACGAGGACATGGCGATCGATCGAGCGAGACCTAGCCGACGGATAGCAGAGATGGGGAATTCCAAACGGAAGGGAGAGGTTTCGATTCTTAATTTCTTTGCGATTTTGTTTCGGGTTTGTTTTTATACGTGTATAAGAGTAAGGAAGGCGTGCCACGGTATGGCTGACTGTGGGCCATGCTTGCCGCGTGGACTAGGAGGCTGCTTGAAGGATCTAGAAAACTGAGCAAGCAGTTTCGCCGACGCCAACTTGCATATGGTAAGAGTTTTGATTCTTTTGCTAAGAAATTTCAACTTGCGTCTACAAGACTTTTCTCTTTCCTTAACATCTCAAAAGATGGCATTGGACATAGATGGCATGAACTAGTTTTTCTATGTTTGACTTGCATGGAATTTTTGGGTGTATCGTGGAGTACGAAAGCTCTTGCTGATGCACATTTGTACAAGACTCTCCGTCCATGAAAAAGACTCGGGTTTTCGTCCAAAAAAACTAAATCCGACCTGATTCGGATAAAAGTGCGCCAGGATAGTCTGGACTTGGCTGCATACTTTCTCTCTTCTTATCACTCACGTGGCGTGTGGATTTCATGTTGTCAAAAACCCTACTTGGCGTGTCCTGCGTATCACGCTCGCGGCGAGGCTCCTCCGGCAATGTGTCATGTGTATCACACTCGATGTCAGGAGAACACGGTGACGTGTTTATACGCGGATGCACTTTTTTGGTGGCTTTGTTGGGGACGAAGCTTCGAACGGTTTTTTGTGGTCGTTGTTTCTATGAAGACATCGTCATAAGATGTTTCAATCTAAGTTGGTGATGTGAATACACTTATGTAGATGCAAATAACTCATGTGTTGGTGTTGCTAAAACCTTTGATGGGAATACTGCATTGTCCAACCCTAATTTTTTCAATCATACATAAAATTACGAGCAAATGCTGATGCAGCATAATTTTTATGCTTCCACTTCTTATATTATTAGCAGCATGTAACACACTCCCTCTATTTTTAGATATAAGGACACTTCGTTTTTCAAGTCAAAGTATGACTTATAATTTTGATCAACAAACTATGGGTTATATGTCATAAAATATATCATCATAAAGTTTTTGAAATGTGCATCCAATGTTATATTTTTTGTGGTATATAACTCACATTTTGTTGGTAAGAAATAATGGTCAAAGTTAGACCTAAAATATGAAGTGGCCTTGTATTCAAAGACAAAGGTAGTATGTATTCCATCTCTAGTACATCGGCAACCCAACAAATCCAAATCCCGAAACAACTTGATGAGATTGGTTAATCATTATGAAACACCCAATGTAAAAAACTTCAATAGCATGCAAGAGAGTGTTTCACCATTTATACAACAACAATTAACTCACAATATAGGAGTCCTCCTTCAAACATGTAGATGGATAAACAAATCGGCCATGCTACTACTAGCAAGTTGGTTAATTACTCTCAACTGTCACGGTCTTTATCACATGTACTAATTTTTCAGTCATATGTAATTGATGATATTCAGAATCCGGCTCCATATCTTCACAATGGTCAAAACCAAATGCAACGAGTGGTATTAATAATTCGGCTCCGCGCCTTTACAACGGTCATAGACTGATAAGTTCCTTTGCACCCCTCATTATATAACATAGATAATTTAAATAGAGAACACACACCCTCACTAATCAAAAGAGAATCTCTTGGATGCACACTTCCATAAAACTAAGTACTCGTAAGTTTTCACATAATCATAGCACCAAAATGAGTGCGAAATTCATTTTCAGTTTCTAGAGGCTTTTAGGGAACCTTCGGTGTTTTCGCAAAGGGTAATTTGAAAAATTGGATATAACTTGATTGCCAACATGGTGACTAAAAAACTAGACATAAAAAAAAGAGTAAGCACAACTTTTAGGATTCTTACCAACCTAGCTTATGAAAAGGGCTACGCACGCTAGAAATGGCGTCAGGAAAGTGTCTTGATACCCACAAGTGTGCGGGATATATTATAGCACATAAGAAATGAGTGTCAAACTCATAAAGAGCTCAATAAATTAGCTTACGTAGTTGGATTTGAAATAACTGTAAATGCTACAAATATTCATAAATGGTAACTTGGTTTAGGTTTTCGAGTATAAGATAAAAAATGAAGATAAAAAGTAATACAATTGAGACATGGCCTAATCATGTAAGCACAAGGGAACAACATTATTATTTTATTATATAAAATGCATATTTTTTCAAGGACGATGTGAATATGTTACAGGCAAGTGTTTCCATGTAATGCATGATAAGCATAGTGTCAAATATTATTATTATTGGACAGAGCTAACTTTGATGCACCCATATACATGCGGAATTACACCCCCTAGCTAATGGTTAAGCCCTAGAACTTATCCATACGTAATCAAGATAATTATTAAGTCATAAATGTCCATCATTACCTTACGTTCTAGGGTCCTAGTAAGAAAAACCTTTGGGCAATTCCAATATTTTGGAATTGCTTTCTGTCATCTCCAGCTTTCCCTCATTTCTTCTTTACTCTAAGGGCATGTACAATGGTAGGGAAGGCGAGTCTTCTCTTATCCCTCCACGTCATGTAGACAAGGCAAAAAATAACAATCCCGCAATGTATTATCTCTTATTGTCATCTCTACACATCAATGAGGATTAATTAAATTTAGTGTGAAATTGTGTTCATAAGAGAAGGCATATGGTACAATGGAGAAAATAGCCTTCTCTTAATTTTTAAGAGATCATCTTTTAGCTAAGGGAAGACAACCATCTCTTTCTTCGTTCTCTCTCCTCCAACTAAACAAAAATCATACGTGGCATCTCTAAGAGAAGGCTGACATCACCCCATTGTACATGTCCTAATGTCCCACCCTATGATCCCAAAAGGCGAAGTAAAAATACAGTTGATGTTCGTACGATACCATCGTAGAATCATAAGTAAAGAATAAGCTGCATACTCATACCATACTACATTGAAATAATGAACAAGGTTTCCTATTCCCCCATGGACATTAAAAAACTACTTGCGATGATGAAACATTATGACTTGAACACCATATTCTCAAGAATCAACATCATAACCCGCAACCACAAGAATGCCTTATGTGATTACGAATTGAGGGGGCTCGTGTTGTGGGAATAACTTTTAGGCGAGGTAAGTCTTATGCATCAACCAATGGCAAATTAACGAGTCAAGGAAAGTCAACAACGGTCAAAACAACTCATCATAGTCAATAAGCCAAAGAAAGAAAGAAATACAAAAGAAGAAGTCTGGCATGAATGCACAAGTAAGAATCTCATTAGGTGGAGGAAAATATGTGGGTGCACTCCACCCTCTCCCTAGTTCACCATGGACTCGTATACAAAAGATTACCTCCACTACCCCTCACACCTACCAACTTAAGGGTAGTCTTGGTCATTTATCAAAGACCCTAGGCTACAGAAGAGCTAAATCTGAGAAGTCGAGCACGACTCAGACCAGTGTTGATTAACAATGTCAAGGAGTCAGTTCCGGAAAGTTGAGTACAACCCAGACCTTCTACCAAGCATGCCGTGACACCTTTCTAACATAGGATTAAGTCGTGTTCAAACGAGGCGACCAAACCTATTATAACATCATCGTTGTGTCAATGTTTGTTACTATCCGCGAACCTTCGCTACAAGACCATCATATGTGTCATCTATATGTTGTGTCGTGATTGCGTGTGAAGAGATACCCCTATCGATGTTTCTACATCAACAGCAGGGTGCCCTCGGGTACTCGGGTCTAAAGATCTTTATCAAACCTTCTCACATACTTCAGGGTTCTGTCTTCCCCCCAATGTGAAGGCACTTATCTAGGTAATCTGCTAGAGTACCATTTGCAATCACTTTCACGACGTTGTCGATACCTTTTGGAAAGCACTAAAACCCAAGGTTATCAACTGCATTCCTCCGATATGTAAAGTACCTTCCATCAGCTGCGTCATTCAGTAGCATCACGGAAAGAGATGAGATGGTATGTGCAGTTTTGCATAAAGTAGGCTTTCATGAGCATGAGATGGTCGGTCACTTCGTGGAATGTACAATCACCTTGGTTGGGAACCCGGTGCTTCCTGTTCTTGTTTCCCTCGATCTTCTTCTCCGCAACCGCAAGCATCCCATATATCTCCTCCAAATCATCGTCTTCAAACGACTTGTCTTTGGATGATCTATAGTCGCGGCCAGTGGCGGAGCTACAGCATCTGGAACCAGGGGTCACGGAGGGTGTCGCAACACGTAAAAAATATTTTTAGCGGGTTCACACATGGTGAAAAAAAAATGATTTTGCATAGAAAATTGTTTCTAGCCGGTGTCCTGTGCACCCGGCTAGCTTGCCGTGGCTCCGCCAGTGGTCGCGGCACGACATTGTCGCGGCACTCATCATTTACAAGAAACACAATGTTGCAAAGGACTAAAATCGGCTATGTTGCTACGAACGTAACTTTGGAGTTTTTCCTCAAACATAGGCCAATCAGCTGCAGCGAGCTCCACTCGCAACCGAAATCAGTGGCGGCCGGTGAGACCCGCAAGCTCGAGGATGAGGGTGAGGCCTCACGACGCGAGGAGATGGTGGCAAGGCGTGGCAGACGGCCGCCCTACTCAGGTGCACAAAGCGCGGAGAATCGGGAGCGCTAGGGCCCTCGGGAGCTCGGTTGGGGCCACTGCAAGCTCCGGCAAGGACGGGAGCAGAGGACAGGGCTCGGTGCGCCGGCGGTGTGGTCGGCCAGAATCGACAAATGGCTGGTGCCAAGATTTCACGTTTTGCAATACGGGATTGTCATTTTTTCAGTACACTAAGCATGTTACAACAACACTGAGCAGTGAGCTGCAATCGGATTCATGGAAGCAGCAGCGATGGCGATGATTCGGGCGATGGTGGTTTCTTCTTGACGAGGATGAAGATGGCGACGCGGTTAGTGCGGAAGTCGGGGTGCCACTGCTCCTGCTCGATGCAGCCGATCACGAAGTCCTCCATTGCCGCCTCCAGGAAGCACTCCAGCACCACGTCTGTCGTCAGTCGATCCGTTCGTTCAGTAATTCAATTCAGCCATCGATTAGCGCGAGATCGATCAAATCGAATGGAGGAACATATGTACGGGCGGATTGCTCACCGTTGCGGAGTTCTCCGGCGAGCAGTATGGTCGTGCTGTGGCCGGAGAGGCGGTTGAGGGTGGCGAGCAGGTCGTCCACCGCCTCCTCGCTGTAGACCACGTCGGAGCCCAGCAGGAACTCCGGGTGGAGCAGCTCCGGGTCGGGGTCGTCGTCCTCTCCCCACACAAGCTCAGTCACGGTCGCCGAGCCCCAAGCGTCAGCGGAGCCCAGGTTCTGCTCCAGGTTCTTCCTGAGCAGTTTGAGGCGGTCGGGGAGGTCGGTGGCCACCACCTGCGCCCCCAGCAGCGCCGCCACGAGGCCGACGAGGCCGCACCCGGCGCCGAGGTCGACGGCGCGCGTGCCGCGCAGCGCGAGGAGCCCGGAGTCGGCGGCGTGCTCGAGGAACTTGGCGAGCACCACGCCGCTGTCCCAGACCACGGCGCCGGTCACCCCGGAGGCTCCCATGAAGTTGGACGGGGACTGGTGCAGCGTCAGGCGGCGGCCGCAGGCGTCGATGGCGAGGGCGGCCGCGGCGTGGCGCACGAAGGCGTTGGGGCGGTGCGCCGCCGGCTGGCCGAGGGACCACAGCAGCATCGTCTCCCCCGACGCGCTCTCCACGGGGCGGGCCGGGCCTCCGTACGCGCCCATCACCACCGCCTCCTCCGGCTCCGGATCCATCGTCGGTCGGCGCGGCGGCGGCGGCGAAGGGAAAAGACGATCTTTTGTTCTAGTGGGCTGGGCCGAGCTGGGAGTAAAGGACGGCCCACCGGAAGGCAATCTGAACACGCTCCATCTTCTCCAGTACGAAACACGCCTCCGCTCCCATCCATAAACAATTTCGAATCTCTCTCCATTCCTCACCTCTCAACGGCTCTCTCTCTCTACAAAATTCTCCATCGATTCCATTCCATTCGATCCCGACCTCACTCCGCAGGCTCTCCTGAGGCAGCTGGTAGTGGTGGTGGTAGATCGTGAGGGAATTTCATGGAGAAGGAATCGGTACCGCCGGCGGCGGCGGCGGGGGTCATCGGAGGCGTCAGGGTCGTCGCCAGGATCTGCCCCCCTGCTGCCGATCCTGCCGCTCCCCCATCAGCGACAGCGGCAGCTAATTCGTTCCAGGTCGCTGCTACGCGTGGTGGCAGTCACCCTCGTTCCCCCGACGCCGCCGCGCTCCTCTCCTTCACCACCGCAACTCCCACGTCTTCCTCTTCTTCGCAAGGGTAATCTAACGAATTCTCTTCCTCCCGGACTTAATTACCCTGCAATCCCTTCGTAAGCCGTCTACACTGAATTAATGCTTCAAAGATTGATTCTTTACTTCCTCGCGTGCCTTCCTGCAGAAGAGCCCCCAGCCAGCGCAAGGAAGAGCACAGGCTCGATTGGTGCTACCTCAAAGACGAGACCAATCATCACGTCTTCCTCAACGAGGTCAAGCCCCTTGTCCATCATCTGCTTGGGGGCGGTACCACCAGCTGCAGCAACGCCTGCGTCGTCAACTGCGGCGCCGCCACCGCCAAGGATAGCCTATTCATGGTAAAACGCCTCTGTCAATTAGTTATTGTTACAATTTCATTTTAATATATAAGATACACACATCGGATGCATCTCATTCTGCTCTCAATTCCTACTCGCAGGGTTCAGAGGATCAGCCAGGCTTGGTCACCATGGCGATGGAGCAAATCCTCGAGTTCTCCGAAACCGTTGCCGGGGCTGTCAGGATCTCGTGTTATCAGGTGCTGCAGGATACCCATGTCTTTGATTTGTTAGAGCCCAAGGACCAAGAGGTTCTCATACTGGAAGGTTCTGACGGAAGGACTCATCTCAAGGGCTCTCCAAGGTACACCTCTCTTACTGCTCTGCTCTAACAAAGTACTAGCCTTTTTAAAACAAAGAATACCATAATAGACTTAGAATAGCTCTCTGCTCTAACAAAGTAGCCTGTTTAAAACAAAGGATACCAAAATAGACTTAGAATAGCTTTGTGGATACCTGAGTCATACCGATTGGTTTAGATTTCAAGCAATTTAACCGTCTCGTACAATTCTAACCGAGTTGATTACATTCTATTAAAAGATATTTTCTCTTTGCAGGTTCACGTGAAGTCGATTGAGGATTTTACGCAGTTGAGCTGCTTCGACACAAACCAGAATAAGCAACCGACAAAAACTAATACTCAGTTACACACTAGGGGACACCAAGGGCTCATTATTCACATCTCTAGCTTTGATCAGGAAGGCAGAGAATGTGCTCTAGCTAAGATGAATTTTCTTAACTTGACAGGTTTGTTTTTCTCATTCATGCACCTCAAGCACTGGCTCATATGTGACATTATCTTATTGTTTTGCTTCTTGCATTAGGCTATGTTGATCCCAAGCAGAAGAATAATGGTGGAGCAGCTGGACAAACCAGTAACAAGTCGATCTATGCCTTGATGAATGTTGCACAAGCACTGAATAACAACCAGACCTTCATACCTTATAGGCAGAGCAAAGTTACTCGTATTTTGCAAGATACTCTATGCAAGGCGAGTGGTACTGTAGTGATCACCTGTTTGGTAAGCTACTTAACATCTTTATCTTGTTTGACTTCGTTATAAGAGGCACCAAACAAAATAAATGTTGTTTTGAATAGTGTCAAGTCCTGAAATGCAAGTTCTACCTATTTGTAAGCACTATTTGAAGCTAACATGAATTAGATAAATGTTAATTGAACATTAGGTTGCAACACTTATATGCCTCAATGCCTCACTACGATGTATGCATGGCTTAGTGTTGGTGTTCCTAAATAATTAGCTTGGCATGATATATTATAACAGCACAGTCTCTATTATTATTTGTGTTACTCAAATAGTGCAATATATGTACTCCTCGTATCGAGAAGATAGATATCCGTGCCATAATTTTGCTCTGATCAATTCTTTGTTGCTAGTAGTAAACGGAACATATTATACTCCTACAACATATGTGCAGCTACCATTACTCTTTATTTGTTACGTATACCTGTTCAAATTAATACATCGCAGCTTTAACTATTAAATTTCAATCTGATTTATCTCTTCATGGTCAATACAGGATGAAATTTCCTGCCAAGATACAGTTTCTACTCTTAGCTTGGCTGCTCGCTCGAGTAAAGTGGCCAATGAACAATTTCGTAGATCCATGAGTGTTCCAAGTTCCAAAAGGCCAAATGTTAACGTATCTGCTAATGTCAAAAGCTCTTCAAGGCCATTCATTCCTTCTATACACAAACCAAATCCTGCAGTAGAGAAGCATGATCGACCCCAATGGAATAACAGCGCAGTAAAAGCATGTCGAACCCCCATTGCCAATAAGAGGTTGCATTCTAATCTGGCTAGTAATGGATTTGAGCTTGCCATTTGACTAACTTTATCTTAATAATGTTTGTTTTAAATTTATTACAAGGTCTCAACCAATTATGCATTCAGTGAACAAATCTGGAAGCTTATTCTCTACTCCTATCAAAATGAAGCAAAAGAATGCTAAACCCACAATAAATGCAAGGTACTACACCATTCGTTAAACCTACAAAAGGTTGGTGAAGAATTTTAGCTTGACACTTTCTAAATATTTTTCTTATTTTATAATAGGTCTCAACCAATCTCGGATTCAGCGAAAAAATCTGAAAGGTCGCTCTCTACTACGAAAATAAAGCAGAAGGATGCTAAACCTACAACAAGTGGAAGGTACCAAACAATTCGTTTACTCGAGAAGTTTTCTTGCCCACCTTCTTTACTTATACAAACAACTTACATTGTTATTTTTTGTTATACAGTAGCTTGTTATGTCCGAGCACCAATTCATCCAAGGTAAATAACTAGACATCCTAATTAATCACTTGTTACAATGTTGCACGCAAGAAATTGGCGGGTGTTCAAGTTGTTTTCTCATTTTTCTAACTAACCAAATCCAATTTATGTCGTGATTGGTTATCAGTTACTTTATTTAGATTGTTTCCACCACATCATTTTACAGGAGGTACAGTCATCAAGAGACATGGAAATCCATTCTCCATCAACACAGTCATCAAGAGACATGGAAATCCATGCCCCATCAACATATGAGGTACTTTGACTTCTTTCCGGGCAGTATAGTGTCACTGTGTATATGATAACCTTCTAAATAATGATTTCCATATGTTGGACGCAATATTCAGGGAATTGATAAAACCAATGATACTTTAGATACTGTATCATCTGTAACAGAAAAGGTGGTCTCAAGTATTATGGAGGAACAGGTACATAGCCATGTACAAAAAGAGGAGAGCTATATTTTGGTTTTAGTATATTGTTTATCATAAATAAATATCTTTCTTATCTCTTCATTCAGGATTATTCGTCGTCAGATTTGCATGCAGTGAGTTCATGTACTGAATTTGGCGAGACCTGCTCTTCTAATGTACCTGGTATAACACAACTCGTAGTATTTTGTTGGCAAGTTTTTAGGTACATACTTGGTTGACAATTAACAATCACTTGCAGATGAATTTGTCGAGAAGACTCCAGTCAACGCTAATAAACACTCTCCAAAGATTAGTGACCGGCTAAGGGAGATATCAAACTCATTGAAGCTTCTTAGTTCTCGTCCATTGAGAATAACAACACAAAAAGTAGGCATGGAAATGACACAAAACGTAGGCACGGAAGAGACACAAACAGTAATAATGGAATATGTCCAGCCGGTCAACACAGATGTACCTGAACCAAAAACTCCTGTGATGCACCTGAAATATGAGCAAACAGAAAAGGTTACTTGTTTATCACTTGATTTGCACATCCTTAGCATATATGTACATTGTGTTAACTCTATTTTCCTTGACACAGAAATCCCTAGTTCAAGAGAACACAGATGTATATGAACTAAAGACTCCTGTGATGCACCTGAAATATGAGCAAGGAGAAA
Organism: Poa pratensis; assembly: GCA_947311845.1. Taxonomy (NCBI): domain Eukaryota; kingdom Viridiplantae; phylum Streptophyta; class Magnoliopsida; order Poales; family Poaceae; genus Poa; species Poa pratensis. Next base: position 23,038,579 of record CAMZMU010000082.1, read on the forward strand.
ATCCAATTAACTCATTTAAGGCTCGCAGCGCGGGCATCAAGGTTACTTGTTTATCACTTGGTTTGCACATCCTTAACATATATGTACTTTGTGTTCTTAATGAACTCTATTTTTCTTTTGACACAGAAATCACTAGTTCAAGAGTGCTTGACTTTTTTGAATAGTGCTAATAAGTGAGTACAATCCTAACTAATCAATTATCTGGCACTATTTCTGCTTAACTAACTCATGTTTATGTATCCATTTGCAGGGAGGAATTAAAAAGCTTGAAGGTTTGATCTGGATCTTAATAATGGTTAGCCTCGGATTCTTTTTGTCTTACTAACTGGATGTGACTGCGTAGGGCATTGGAGAAAGAAGAGCAGATTGCATAATGGAGCTCCGTGAGAACTCACCAGAGTTGTTTAAAAAGGTAGATGCTTTAGCTCGATAGAAAGTTTTAAACACAAGTAATCAGAAATTATTAGCCAACAATATGATCTAACTTCTGATACTCTATGTTTCTTTCGCAGATGGATGATCTCAAGGATATTCTTGGAATGAATCAAATAGAGGTAATGGAGAATCAGACTTTATAGTTTATATATTGTTATCTCAATACTGATAATATATGACTTGTCTTGTCCCAATTTTCCTAGTACTTACCAAATGAGCATTTTGCCAAATATTTCATCACGCTGTCATTGTTTCATCGAAGAACTTGCATCTATTCTGTTTCAATACATGTAGTTTAGTTAAAAAAAACATACATGTAGATGTAGTTCATTCACTACTTTAGAAAGACACCATGATACAGCAAGTGTACGTGTATTTAGCTGATACTTTTGTGAAAAAATAAGTGATTTTACTGATCGGTAATAAGTTGTTGTTTTCTCCAGATCAAGAAGATGATGTCAGCAATCATCGACTCATAGATTTGGACTGGAGGACGCTTTGTTCTACAGAGGATGTTAAGGAGACGACGGGCCCATAACAACGGTTGTTGTTGAGACTACTACTGCCCTTAATACAGCTATATAGCGTTTTTTTTCTCTCCGTTTTTTGAGTGGAGCTTGGGAGAACTAGGCAAAGTGTGCTTCTGCGGTATATTTCCTGTATAATAATCGTTGTATCATGCGTTGTTGAAACTTTGTCACTCACGTAAATTAATGAGAATCACAATTGTTTGTGCGTGCTAGGCCTCTTTTCTCTGAGAAGATGCTCGCGTAGGTGTATCGGTTTTGAGATAAGTTTATGCTTTGGTTTGCCATGTTCCTAGATTTTTTTTATTATATGATGCTACTATGGCATAAATCAAATGTACCAACTTATTTTGAATTCCCTTTTTCTTTTGAATTGTACCAGTGTTCTGAGACTAAAAACGATGAGAATCGTGAGATTTGACGACAGTGCTTATGATGCATAATGAACCACAAATTTACTAGTAGTATTGTTAGATTTGACAGGTCTTAGTAAATAGAATGCAACAGAATTAAGTACACATCACACGACTTCAATACAGGACGACCAAGTTCTTATTAAAATAAACTAAGGTTTCTAAATTTTCTTTTTTACTTTGTTTCTCTTTGTACAATCCTCCCGTACACTTGTAAAAAAAAACAGAAAATACAAGTACATGCAGTAGAATGCTCCCTTTAAACACAAAGTTACATCAATTTCTCCCTATATGTCGTGTCTAGCTTTATTATATGCATTCCTCGAAACATCCGACCAAGAAGACCTCATAGGACAAGGTAACAAAAGTTTCACTTCAACGTAGTGTGGAACATCATTATTTGGTCCATAAGAAATCACTTGTAAAAGTGAGAAAGGGGATTCAGTCAGCGCAACCACTGGAAAGATATTAACTGAGACAACACGCTTGGCGCAGAAATCGGCAAGATCTTAGGTGAGACAAAACATTCCAAGTCCAATACAGAAAAACCAGAATAGCCCAAAAGATTGCTCGCAAACTTGGTGAGGTGTGTGCATGTCCCCGTGAGTGGATCGTACACTTGTAGTGTCGGAGTTGTGTCCAACCTATCACATGTGCATGCGTAGAAGAGCAACTTTCGACCATCACACATGACCGTCAAAGGCCTCGGCGGATCAAAGGATGGATCCATTGGTATTGTGTACACCTTGACCCACGTCCCTTCTTTATCGGGATCAGTCAGGGCCCATATGAGGGATAATTTTATTGAGCTCCAATATTGAAGCATGCATAGGGCGTCATTGAGCTTGACCATACATCTATACCCACTTAGCTTGTCACCGAGTCTCGTTGGGCCTTTAATGGAATCGTTCCATTCTTCACTTTCAAAATCAAAACGGAGCACATAGTCCTCGTCTACCTGCGGTGTCAAGATCCGATACAAGAAGTGCATGACACCATTGACTATGACCGGAGGGTCATGGACATAGCCGTCATTGACTAGGTACGGAGGGCTCAGGATTCGCTGACTTTGAAACCCCTGACTTGGAGGTCATTGACATGTGGATCCCACCTACGGGGACCCCACATGTCGGTGACCAACTTTGAGCCTTCTAAAGTCAGCGAATCTGCGCCCGGTACGGAGTTGGAGGAGAAGCATCTGCCTCCACTTGGCGTCATCTTCTAAGGTGAGCACCTTGCAGGGTTCATATTTTCCCATGAGGCAGACAACCATGTAGGCGCGAGTGTGACTCGTTCTACTAGCTGTTAGTATCTGTTAGCTCTGTACCTAGTCTTACGGCTCCGCCTCCATTCCTCACCTCTCTCAACGGCTCTCTCTCTACAAAATTCTCCATCGATTCCATAATTCCATTCCATTCGATCCCGAGCTCACTCCGCAGGCGCTCGTGAGGCAGCTGGTAGTAGTTGTGGTGGTAGATCGTGAGGAAATTCCATGGAGAAGGAATCGGAATCGGTACCGGCGGCGGGGGTCGTCGGAGGCGTCAGGGTCGTCGCCAGGATCTGCGCCACTCCCACATCAGCGACAGAGGCAGCTGCTGCTAATTCGTTCCTGGTCGCTGCTGCGCGTGTTGGCAGCCACCCTCGTTCCCCATACGCCGCCGCGCTCCTCTCCTTCATCGCCGCAGCAACTCCCACGTCGTCCTCTTCTTCGCAAGGGTAATCTATCGAATTCTCTTCCTCCCCAACTTAATTACCCTGCGATCCCTTCGTAAGCCGTCTATACTGAATTAATGCTTCAAAGATTGATTCTTGATTCCTCGCGCGTGCCTGCCTTCCTGGTTCCTGCAGAAGAGCCCCGAGCCAGCGCAATGAAGAGCACAGGCTCGATTGGTGCTACCTCAAAGACGAGACCAATCACCACGTCTTCCTCAACGAGGTCAAGCCCCTTGTCCATCATCTGCTTGGGCGTGGTACCACCGGCTGCAGCAACGCCTGCGTCATCACCTGCGGCGCCGCCACCGCCAAGGATGGCCTATTCATGGTAAAACGCCTCTGTCAATTATTTATTGTTACAATTTTATTTTAATATATTAGATATACACATCGGATGCATCACATCCTGCTCTCAATTCCTACTCTCAGGGCTCACAGGATCAGCTAGGCTTGGTCACCATGGCGATGGAGCAAATCCTCGAATTCTCCAAAATTGTTGCCGGGGCTGTGAGGGTCTCAGCTTATCAGGTGCTGCAGGATACCCACGTCTTTGATTTGTTAGAGCCCAAGGACCAAGAGGTTCTCATACTGGAAGGTTCCGACGGAAGGACTCATCTCAAGGGCTCTCCAAGGTACACAGTTCTCTTACTGCTCTGCTCTAACAAATTAGTCTTTTTAAAACAGAGAATGCCATAATAGACTTATAATAGCTCTCTGCTCTAACAAAGTAGCCTGTTCAAAACAAAGAATACCACAATAGACTTAGATTAGCTTTGTTGATGCCTGAGTCATACCGATTGGTTTACATTCCAAGCAATTTAACATCTCGTACAATCGTAACCGAGTTGATTACATTCTACTAAGAGTTGTTTTTTCTTTGCAGGTTCACGTGAAGTCGATTGAGGATTTTACGCAGTTGAGCTGCTTCGACGCAAATCAGAATAAGCAACCCACAAAAACTAATACTCAGTTACACACTAGTGGACACCAAGGGCTCATTATTCACATCTCTGGCTTTGATCAGGAAGGCATAGAATGTGCTCTAGCTAAGATGAATTTTCTTAATTGACAGGTTTGTTTTTCTCTGTCATGCACCTCAAGCACTGGCTCATATGTGACATTGTCTTATTGTTTTGCTTCTTGCATTAGGCTATGTTGATCCCAAGCAGAAGAATAATGCTGGAGCGGCTGGACAAACCAGTAACAAGTCCATGTATGCCTTGATGAATGTTGCACAAGCACTGAATAACAACCAGAACTTCATACCTTATAGGCATAGCAAAGTTACTCGTATTTTGCAAGATAGTTTATGCAAGGGAGTGGTACTGTAGTGATCACCTGTTTGGTAAGCTACTTAACATCTTTATTCGTTTGACTTTGTTATAAGAGGGACCAAACAAAATAAATGTTGATTTGAATAGTGTCAAGTCCATGTGTCAATTAGTCTTCAAGTGCAAGTTCTACCTATTTATAAGCACTACTTGAAGCTCACGCGAATTAGATTAGGTCGCAACACTTCTATACCTTCACTAAGATGTATGCATGTCTTGTATTCGTATTCTTAAATAATTAGCTTGGCATGATAATTATACTCTTGATTATTTGTTATGTGTATCTGTGCAAATTAATACATCGCAACTATAACTATTGAATTTAAATCTGATTTATCACTTCATGGTTAATACAGGATGAAATTTCCTGCCAATATACTGTTTCTAGTATTAGTTTGGCTGCTCGCTCGAGTAAAGTGGCCAATGAACAATTCCGTAGATCCATGAGTGATGTATGCATGTATTAGTATTCATATTCCTAAATAATTAGCTTGGCATGATAATTTATACTCTTGATTATTTGTTATGTGTATCTGTGCGAATTAATACATCGCAACTATAACTATTGAATTTCAATCTGATTTATCTCTTCATGGTTAACACAGGATGAAATTTCCTGCCAAGATACTGTTTCTAGTATTAGCTTGGCTGCTCGCTCGAGTAAAGTGGCCAATGAACAATACGTAGATCCATGAATGCTGCAAATTCCAAAAGGCCAAATGTTAACTTATCTGCAAATGTCAGAAACTCTTCAAGGCCATTACTCCCTTCTATACACAAATCAAATCCTACAGTAGAGAAGCATGATCGACCCCAATGGAATAACAGAGCAGTAAAGGCATGTCTAACTCCCATTGCCAATAAGAGGTTGCATTCTAATCTGGCTTGTAATGGATTTGAGCTTGGCATTTGACTAACTTTGTGTTAATAATGTGTTTTTTATTTCTTACAAGGTCTCAACCAATCATGCATTATGTGAACAAATCTGGAAGTTTATTCTCTACTCCTATCAAAATGAAGCAAAAGAATGCTAAACCCAAATGAATGGAAGGTACTACACCATTCGTTAAACCTACAAAATGTGGTGAAGAATTGTAGCTTTGCACTTTCTAAATATTGTTTCTTATTTTATAATAGTCTCAACCAATCTCGCATTCAGCCAAAATCTGAAAGGTCGCTCTCTACTCTTAAAAGAAAGCACAAGGATGCTAAACCGACAACAAGTGGAAGGTACCAAACAATTCATTACTCCGGAACATTTCTTGTCCATCTTCTTTACTTGTACAAACAACTTAAATTGTTTTTTTGTTGCTATACAGTAACTTGTTATGTCCGAACACCAATTCATCCAAGGTAAATATCTAAAATAATAATTATTCTCTTGTTACAATGTTGTACGCAAGAAATTGGCGGCTGTTCAAGTTGTTTTCTCATGTTTTTAACTAATCAAATCCAATTTATGAACTTTGTAGGAAGATGAAATAGTTGTTGCGCCAACTGCAGTAAAAGAAGTTGAGGTTAGTATGAGTATGCACTTGTGCGTGATTGTTGTCAGTTATTACTTTATTTAAATTGTTTCCACCACATCATTTTACAGGAGGTACAATCATCAACATACATGGAAATCCATGCTCCATCAACATACGAGGTACTTTCTTCTTTCCGGCAGTATAGTGTCACCATATATATGATAACCTTGTAAATAATGATTTACATATGTTGGACGCAATATTCAGGGACTTGATAAAACAAACGATACTTTAGATATTGTATCATCTGAAACAAAAAAGGGGGTCTCAAGTATTACGGAGGAACAGGCACATAGCCCTATACAGAAAAAGGAGAACTTTTTATTTTGGTTTTAGTAGTTATGTTTATCATAAACAAATGTCTTTCTTATCACTTTATTCAGGATTATTCGTCGTCAGATTTGCATGCAATGGGTTCATGTACAGACTTTGGCGAGACCTGCTCTTCTAATGTATCTGGTATAACATAGCTCGAAGTTTTTTTTGGCAAGGTTTTAGGTATATACACTTGTTTGACAATTAACCATCACTTGCAGATGAATTTGCCGAGAAGACTCCAGTCAACGCTAATAAACACTCTCCAAAGATTAGTGACCGGCTGAGAGAGATATCAAACTCATTGAAGCTTTTAGTGCTCGTCCATTGAGAAGGACGTCACAAAAGGCAGGCACGGAAATGACACAAAACATAGGCACGGAAGAGACACAAACAGTAATCATGGAATATGTCCACCCGGTCAACACATATGTACCTGAACTAAAAACTCCTGTGATGCACCTGAAATATGAGCAAGCAGAAAATCCAAGTAACTCATTTATAGCTCGCACCACGGGCATCAAGGTTACTTGTTTATCACTTTTTTGCACATCCTTAGCATATATGTGCTTTGTGTTTCTTCATGAACTCTATTTTTCTTTTGACACAGAAATCTCTGGTTCAAGAGTGCTTGACATTTTTGAACAGTGCTAATAAGTGAGTACAATCCTAACTTATCAATTATTTGGCACTATTCTGCTTATCTAACTCATGTTATCCATTTGCAGGGAGGAATTAAAAAGCTTAAAGGTTTGCTCTGGATCTTAATAATGATTAGGTTCAGATTCATTTCCTCTTACTAACTGGATATAACTGTGTAGGGCATTGGAGAAAAAGAGCAAATTGCATAATTGAGCTCCGTGAGAACTCACCGGAGTTATTTAAAGAGGTAGGTGTTTTATAGCTCAATAGAAAGTTTTAGACAAAAGTAATCAGATATTATTAGCCAACGATATGATCTAACTTCGGACACTTCTATTGCTTTCACAGATGGATGATCTCAGGGATATTATTGGAATGAAACCGAATGAGGTAATGGAGAATCGCACTTTATACGTTTGTTATCTATACTGATGATATACAACTTTTGTTGTCCCAATTTACTAGTACTTACAAATGAGCATTTTGCCAAATATTTCGTCACACTATCATTGTTTCATCGAATTTGTTTCATACATGTAGTCCATTCGCTACTCTTTAGAAAGCCACCATGATGCAACAGGTGTACGTGTATTTAGCTGATACATTCCTAAGTGGTTTTACTGGTTTTTTTCACCAGATAAAGAAGATGATGTCGGCGATCATCGACTCCTAGATCGATAACCTGTACTGGAGTGGAGGACTATTGTTCTATCTGCATAGGAAGTTAAGGGGACAACGGGCCCATTTACAACGGTTGTTGTTGAGACTGCTACTGCCCTTAGTATAGCTACTATATAGCAATTTTTCTCTCTCTCTGGTTTCTGAGTTGAGATTGGGAGAACTAGGCAAGTGTGCTTCTGCAGGTATATTTCCTGTATAATATTCGGTGTATTGTGTGTTGTTGAAACTGTGTCACTCAATGAGAATCACCCAAGTGTACCAGTTTATGGTTTGATTTACCGTGTTCCTAGATAAATATAGAGTGAAACGCACCGGAGGTCACGAAGTTGCACAAAAAAGAAGTATTGGTCACCAAGTTGCGAAACGTCAATTCTTGATCACAAAGTTGTGGATTTGTCAAACTTTGGTCATTCCGTCAAAATGGACGTTAAGTCGGTGACGTGACAGTCTGTTTTTTTACAAAAAAACCCTTAAAATTTTTTTCTTCTGATTGTTAGGTCCCTTTTCAATTTATTTATTGGCGGTGGTAGCTAGCTCCTCTGTCCCCGTCCCCGTCCCCCCGTAGTAGGCCATAACTGAAATGTACCATATTTATTTCTTTTGAAACCGTACCAGCTGTTATGAGACCACAAAAACGATCAGAATCGTGAGATTTGACGACAGTGCTTGAGAGGATACTGTGATTTTTTTTTTTGAACAAGGGGAAGGACCCCAAAGGGTCCAGACTGCATTTAGTCGGTGGGATTACAAATTACATCAAGGAGCTCAAAGTAAAAGAAAATTACAACAAAGTCCTTGGACTTTAAAAAAGGACCTCAACTAAAATTTTAGAAACGCAACGGCCGTCCTGTGATGCATCTTAAGTTCAGCCGATTGGTCCTCTGAAAGTTTTATTGAACACAGTTGTTCGAAGCGAAGCAAAGCTAAGTGGACCATCAAATAAAGCTTGATCAGCTTGACTCCATCTCGGTGAAGGTGACCAGTATGAATAAATAAATTCCATGATCCTTTAGCTTTTTATTGTTTAACTCTATTTTTTTAGATAAAGTGATTTTATTACTTAAGAGATTTTAAGCATTACACCCGGTCTCTGCATAGCTAAGATGCACACAGCCACCAATTCACGAGTACTCAGATCGACAAAAGAATAAAAGAGGCGAATTACATATCATAATGAGAAATTGTAGATCTGCCTAAGCTGCCGGTAGATCGATCCGTAGACTATGTTGCCATCCATGCCGGGAGAACAACTCCCTGGCCACAGCCTCTAGTCTCGATGCCACCTCCAAAAATAACTCCCGGTGCTCCACACGCTGCAGGGCCGACCAAGCACGTAGCGTAGTTGTACACCTGCATATTGTTTAACTCTATATATGGATAATCTCTTCAGTTCCAAAAAGCAAAAGCAAATGTGCACACTGGTCGTCGACGTTTAGGTTTCGCTTCTTAGGGCCGACGGATGTTACACCATTCGCGTCGTCTGTGTCTACAGTCGATTCTGCTTCTTTCTTAATCTGTTAATCAGCATGATCACATGCCATGTTACAAGACAAAGAGATGATAGCATAGAATTACCACTTTACGCGCTAAATTCCGAAAAACTACCACTTTACGTTTCAATCGCACAGAACTACCACTCTTCGCTAATTTTGTTGCAATGTGCGCACATTGTTGTCTAAATCGGAATTGACACTCGTGCTGACAGGTGGGACCCACCGGTCAGGGCTGAGGTGGCAGTACACGTGGACTGTTTGATGAGGTGGCAGGCCACGCGCCGTGGGCCCACCTGTCATACTAATAAAAAAATTAAATATCTCAAAAAATGAAAAATAAAATATCAATAAAAATAAAAATCTCAAAAAATAATTTCACAAAATAAGAAAATAAATAAGAAAAAAATAATCGCACGCAGCTAGCTAGCTCGGCCGGCCGGCGCGAGCGCGCACAGGCGCAGCTAGCTAGCTAGCTCGGCCGGCCGGCGCGAGCGCGCACAGGCACAGCTAGCTTGCTAGCCTGAGAGCTTGTTCACGCTGAGCTGCAGCTCCTGCAGCGAGGAGAGCTTCCCGAGCGACGCCGGGATGTGGCCGGTGAGCCCGTTGAGCGACAGGTCGATCACGGCGAGCTCGCTGCATGCCCCGAGCGCCGGGAACGCACCGGAGGCCGCCGCGTCAGAGGCCAGAGAGCACGGCCGGGAGCCGGGGACGCACCGGTGGGCGCCGCATCTAGGGCCAGAGAGCACGGTCGGCAGGCTGGCGCCGGCGACGCACCGGAGGCGAGGCCAGAGAGCACCGCGTCGGCCTCTCCGCGATGTCGTCGCCTTGCTGCCAGCTGCCCCCACCGCGGCGGCCAGCAGAGGAACGCGTCGGCGCCGCTCCCCCACCGATGTAGTACTAATTCGAGAGAGTTGTGCGTGCTCTGCGCCGTTCACCCACCGGGTCTGCGCAATAAGAGCGTCTGCGTCGCGCTTTGCGCCGTGGTTCGATGCCGGGCGGCCGGACGCGTGAGGTCCTGGACCGACGCGATGAGCTCCTCGAGGAGGCACCCAAGCAGGGTCGCGGCGTGGTCGCGGGATGTGGCTGTCGCTTGCTCTGGATGTGCGGCGGCCGCGAACGCCGAGGGCGAGGTCGGCTCCCGGGCCACTGGCTGGACGCCAGCAGCCGCGCTGGGCCTCGATGTCCGACTCCGGCGAGGCCGCGGTCCGCCTGTGGGTCCGCCTGTGGACTTTTTTTATTTTTTTGAGATTTTTATTTTTATTGATATTTTATTTTTCATTTTTTGTGATATTTAATTTTTTTATTAGTATGACAGATGGGCCCACGGCCACGTGTGCTGCCATCTCATCAAACAATTCACGTGTACTGCCACCTCAGCCCTGACCGGTGGGTCCCACCTGTCAGCACGAGTGTCAATTCCGGTTTAGACAACAATGTGCGCACATTGCAACAAAATTAGCGAAGAGTGATAGTTCTGTGCGATTGAAACGTAAAGTGGTAGTTTTTCAGAATTTAGCACGTAAAGTGGTAGTTCTATGCTATCATCTTCAAGACAAGCAGCAGATCAATATGCATGCATGGTGCACCAGCCACATCATTTGCACACGGTTGAGAGGTGATGAAGGTAGGATGGCCAACCAATCTCGTAGAGCACACGGCGGTAAGATGTAATCTATAACTCTTGTCGTCCGTCGTCCTTATCTGCAATTTCCAGAAACCCCAGAGACCTTTTCGCAAAAACGCCTTTACTCTTCCAGCTGCGTCCCGAGCGTACCGTGGCCGTTTTACAGTTTAGCCCTCGTAAAAATACGAAATCAACCCACAGTCCCACAGCCACTCGCGCTGCACGCGTGCGACCAGAGCAGTTGGGCTGCGGCCCAACTAGCTCAGCCGAAAACTTTTTTTTTGTTTAAACATTTTCCTTTATTTCTTTTCCCAGTTTTCTTTATAACTTTTGATTTTGAACTCGGAATTGAGTCAAACCAGTTTTGAAAAATTTGTACAAATTCCCTCTTCCATTTACACTATTGGGAACTACTTTTATCCGAAAACTAAATGCTGATCACGATCAAACTTCAAATTTGAATATTTTAAAATTTTAAATGACTTCAAATCTGATCATTCCATAATGTGAAAACAATTCAAATATGAAAAACTTCCCAATTTGAACAATTTTTGAAAACTAACCAACTTTTAAGCGTTCCAGAATTTTAAATAACTTTCAAATCTGACCACACTAATTTCCAAATCTAAATGATTTTGGAATGCGTACATTTCCAAATTTGAAATTTACCACGCGTGACCGGCGCTTAGCCGCCGAAAAAAAATGAAAACATTTACCAAAATTATCACAAAAAAAAATGCTTACTACTAAACCTCTGACATGTGGGTCATGTTTTCAGAAACTTAAACTTTCCCAGATATTTCAGAGATATGTCCAAAATTGTATAATCCATAACTTTTGATCTGCAATTCAGAAAAATGTTTCAAAATATCAAAATGTCCAGAAAAATTTAATCTGCCTATCGGTACCAAAATCCTGCATTTTTAACACCTTTTAACCATGCTTATTTACGAGAACAAAATAACCAATTTACTCCGTGCAAAAAATAAATAATTACATTTTTTCGTCGGCCCGTTGCAACGCACAGGCAGACATTTCTGTCTATCGGTATCAAAATCCTGCATATTTAACATCTTTTAACCACGTTTATTTACGAGAACAAAATAACCAATTTACTCCGTGTAAAAAATAAATAATTACATTTTTTCGTCGGCCCGTTGCAACGCACGGGCAGCCATTCCCCTAGTAAGGCTAAAGCAAGGATCATTCCGCTGCCGGATGAATGAACTACAAATTCTTGCATACGCCGACCAGTGGCCATTCTCTCCGTTTACCGGCTCCATCTGCGTGCTCTGGATCAGGTCAAGAGTGAACAAGCGAGTACTATTTGCACTCTGGACTAGCATGGCACCTTTGCTCTCCGCAAAGGCATGGATGGTGGTTCCCTTAGGCACCATCTCGGGACGTTGGACCCATCCTAGATCAACTTGGCGCTGCTGAACGTTGTCTTGCTCTCCCATTGTCCAAAACTGTGGCCTGCGGACCCGTAATGCACTGTTAACAATCGACAGCTTTCCTCCTGCAACGTATGCAATCACCGTTCCTAGCTCCACGCCACGATCATCGAGTTGGACTTGGATCGGAGTCTTGGTTAACGAGACGTGCGCTGTGTCAGCGCTGACATTCAGGGTACACAATAAGCACCCCTGATCCCTATAGACCCAATGCACCATACCACGGACGACGACGCCATCGCGCTGGCCACACCTGGTGAGGCCGGAAGTCGGAGGGCACTTGATAGGCGGGCTCCAGCTGCCCGTGGCGGAGGAGTACGAGTAGACGAACATGAGTTGGTCATCGGAGTGGACGACAGTTAAGAGAACTCTGAAAGTCAGCTTTCCCTCGTCGTGGTCTAGATCGCCGCTCTTGGGAAGGTCGGTGGGCGTAAGAAGCGCGTAGCCTGTCACCTCACACCCGAAGAGTTTGGGATTGAGGTTAAGCGGAGGCGGTGGAAGGAGACGTGTGGCCGTCTCGCCGATGAGCGGGTGGCACACCGCCAAGTGGAGCTTCCGGGTGTTGATGGGTCTAGGCATGATGCGTAGGAGGAGAAGGCCGTGCCGCGACGTCAAGGGCTCGGCGTAGTCGAAGACCCCGTCGGTATTGGGGAGGAACGAGGCGAATGCAAGAGGTGCAACCCCTCTTGCCCTCGGCGGCGCGTGGAGGAGCCTGGCGAACTGCGGCGGTCGGTTGGGTTTGAACACTTTTCGTGGCTTGCACGGGCAGATGAGATTGGCTCCTTGGTAGAACGCCCCGATGAGGACGGAGGCGCATCGTGCCTTCTCCGGCAAGACTCCGGTGCATCGGAGGAAGGTTGGGTCGACGATTAGGCGGAACCACTGATAACCCACAAGTATAGGGGATCGCAACAATCTTCGAGGGAAGTAAAACCCAAATTTATTGATTCGACACAAGGGGAGACAAAGAATACTTATAAGCCTTAACAACTGAGTTGTCAATTCAGCTGCACCTGGAAAAGCACTAGTAACAGGGGTGATGTGAAAGCAGCAGTAATATGAGAGCAACAGTAACACAGAGGCAATGGCACCAGAAAATAGTTGATACTACTTCTAATGACATATAGGACCAGAGAGCAATGATGATGACAAATGGACCGGGTTCCCAGCTATCTACACTAGTGGTAACTCTCCAAACAAATAACAGGTGTTGGGTGAACAAATTACAGTTGGGCAATTAATAATTGTAAGGGCATGACAATGCATGCTTATGATAAGATAAGGTTTACTGTAGTATTTAATTGGGCATTACGACAAGGTACACAGACCGCTATCCAGCATGCATCTGTGCCTAAATAATCCACCTTCCGGTTAGCATCCGCACCCCTTCCAGTATTAAGTTGCAAACAACAGATTATTGCATTAAGTATTGTGCATAATGTAAACAACACATTCATCCTTAGACAAATAATTGCTGTTTTACCCCTAGTGGCAACAACACATCTACAACCTTAGAACTTGCTGTCACTATCTCAGGTTAAATAGAGGTTGAACCCAACTATCTAGCATAAATACTCCCTCTTGGAGATACAAGCAACTACTTGATCAGGGTAACCACAAGTACCGGAGAGCATGCAAGATCTTAAATAAACAATAGTATGATAATATGATGAACAATCTGATCATAATGTAACAATTCATCGGATCCCAACAAACACAACACCAATTACATCATATGGATCTCAATCATGTAAGGCAGCTCATGAGATCATTGTATTGAAGTACATGGGAGAGAGAGTACCAACTAGCTACAGCCAAGAACCCGTAGTCCATGGGGGAACTACTCACAAATCATCATGGAGTCGAAGTGGAGGCGGTGGAGTCGATGGAGATGGCTCCGGGGGTCAATCCCCGTCCCGGCAGGGTGCCAGAACAGGAACTTCTGACCCCCGAAACGAGGTCTCGCGATGGCGACGGCGCTGCGGAAGTCTTTCTGGAGTATTAGATATATATTTAGGGTTTTCGCGTCGGGGTGACTAAATAGGCGAAGGGGCGATGTCGGCGGAGGTCCTGGGCTCCCTCCTCACCTCCCGGCGCGCCTGTGGGCCCAGCCGCGCGAGCGTGTGGTTTGGAGGCCGTGGGTCTCCCCCTGGCTTGCCCTTCTGGCTCCGTGTGTCCCTCGGAAAAATAGGAGGTTTGGCTTTTGTTTCGTCGAATTCCGAGAATATTGCCCGAACAGCTTTTCTGGAACAAAAAACAGCAGAAAACAGGAACTGGCACTGTGGCATCTTGTTAATAGGTTAGTCCCAGAAAATGTATAATAATGATATATAATGCATATAAAACATGTGACAATGATACATAAAACAAGCATGAAACATCAGAAATTATAGATACGTTGGAGACGTATCAACCACCGTATGCACGTGCCCGCGCAGCGTAGGAGGTCGAGGGTTTCTGGCGCCACGCGCGTGAAGATGTCGAGGAGGAGATCGTCCGGGAGCTCGGCGGCGGCGGCGGCTAGTCGCTTGCCCATCAATCGATCCTTGCTGCCCCAGTCTAGGCCGTCTCCATGAAGCGTCTACGTAGCCACGGGACACGTACGTACATAATGTATATAGAGGAGCCCAGTACCGGGAGATCTGATTGAGAGACCTTGTTGCTGTTTTTTTTTTGGCCGGAAACCGCAGATGATTACAGCACAGAAATTACAGAAAGGAACCCAACAAAGATCGAAATTACAACCCAGTCCTTCTGCATCCCGATGTCATCGTCGACGAGCAAGACGTGCCGATGGTGCGCCGCCGCATCTTCTTCTCTCTGTCCCTGGAATGGAAGAAGCCCCCATGCGCGCGGGAAGTCGTCGATCCTCGAACTCCGGAGAGCCTCCATCCAGCTCCGCCGGCAACACCTCCATGCTCCATCTCCTGCAGCTTCAACAACAACAAATTCCGGATCCGCCGCACCAGACTCCGGAAAGGGGAGAGCCACGCACACCAGCCACTTAGGACCGCGAGCACGAGCACAGGGATGCTCCGCCGTGAAGCTTCGCCGAGCATCACCGCCGGAGATGATGAGCACCGCCTGCAGAAACTTCACCGACCACGCCTTCATCTCCACGGCGCCGTGAGCAGGGTCCCTACCAGAAGCTACACTATGTACACGCCGGGAATCGAGGTTTCCCCAACCTCCCGCCGCCGGAGCGGCCGACGGAGGCGGAGGAAACCGGCGATTCGCCGGCGGCGAGGTGGATCTGACGGGGGAGACCAAAAATCGCCTTTCTACTGTGCGGGAGAAAGAGAGACGTCCGGGACTCGTCTTTAGAATTGAGACCTTGTTGCTGTTTATTACCCAGTTCGGTTCGGACTCGTCTTAATTACTGTATATAATGAGATTGCTGAGCACGAATTTAAACAGCATATAGACACAGCTAAAGACTAGCTAGGTGTCTAGCTCACTTGGTTTGGGTGGGGGGAGTGGATGTACAAACCGAAAACTTGAGTTCAAATCATCACATACACGAAGTTGGACTCTATTTTTTAATAGTACTACACTTTTCTGGTACTCGTGCAAGGGGAAGCGAAATTCTCCCACAATTTTTAAAGAAAGATGAAATGTACTCCCAATCCTGATCTTTGCAAAGGGGTGTTCTGCCTGACCCCACATCACGAGATAAAAACTACGCCTAGACAATGTCCTAGACAGGGACGTCCGTCCTAGGCCGCAGTAAGTAGAACGAGAGGTCGGATGGCTCGAGCTCGCACCCGCCCTCGCCCTAGGTCGGCGACGATGACCCAGCTCCCGTGACGCACCGGCGGCGGCCGTGCTGCCCCCGGCTTCCAGCTCCCGCTCGCCACCTCCGCCATTAGAGCCACGCCATTGCCCCTCAGCTCTCTTGTCAGTGGAGCTGGCCTCAAGATCGACACTACCGACCCCCTGGTGCTTCCAGCCACTTTGAAGACGATGCTTGCCTGATGAAAATGCTCATGCCCTGCCGCGTCCATTACCCAAGCCAAGCAAAGCAACACTGTGGTCAAGCTAAACACAAAAGCAGAAGCGCTGCATTAAAGACAACCCATGTGAAATAAAAGTTTATTCCTATTAGTTTTAACTTTCTATAAGTTTAAGGTTTAGAGTAATCAGAGTCACTGTCGGAGAGGAAGAACAGGTAGCCTGGTTCTATATATTTATATGAAAATTAGTGATCAAATTATTGAACTATTAATCTCGTTCTTATATATATGAAAATGGTGCAAAGGATTAATATTTCACGTGCTAGAACCCAAAAAAAAGCCATTTCGAGCAACAGTAAAACATAACGAGTAAGAGTACTGTCTCTGTGACCGTACCTGATGTAGTGCAACCTAGGCACACCACACCAACGCCACCAATTGGTCCAATGACAAGATCAAGGGTCAAAACACTTCATGATAAGGTGACCTCGCTCCTCTCTATGTGTGACTTCGACACCCCTTTGAATGGTTTGCTACTTCATACCGATACCTTGTGTATACTCAGGTTTGACCCTCATGAAGATCTACAAGGAAGTGTCGAAGGTGTACGAGAGATGATCCAAGAAGAGGAAGATGTACAAGCTGTTGGAGATGGAGACCCAGGCAGCGGTACTACCGCCGGCACCCGGCGGTACTACCGCAGCCCACCTGATGATCGCACGGAAGTAGAAGAAGCTCCAGGCAACGGTACAACCGCCGCGCCAGCGGTACTACCGCCACCTACAGGAGCCGGTACTACTGCCAGGGATACCGCCCAAGCTACCGCCCACTCCAAAAGTGCCTCTGTACTCCCGTCGGTACCCGTCCGGTAGCAGCATAGTACTACCGCCAGAAATAAATATTTTGTACCTCGAAGCGCCACCGGTACTACCGCCGGAGACAGCGGTACTACCGTCTCTGTACCAGGAGCGGTACTACCGCTATCACCAGTGGTACTACCGCTGCGTCCTTCAGGATTTCGGGCCGAGCCCCATGTAACCGCCTCCCACCTACCCCTTCGTCCTCTAGACTATAAATAGCTTTCCTCGTCTTAGGGTTAGGGTTAGACTGAGATTATACTTGAGTTGAGCTTTGCTCCTTTCCCCCCCTTGTTGGTGTTGCCTCCTATGGAGATGAATCAAGGCCTCCCCTTGTGGAGATGAATCAAGGCCTCCCCTTGTGAAGAAGATCGCTCTAGTGGATTCAAGGCTTCTTGTAGTTGCGATTACTTGCCAATCCTTCCTTTTTGAGTGACTAGATTGGACAGGTGGGATTGACCGGTGAGAGAAACAATCCTTAGAGTAAGGTTGCTTGGAGATTGATAATCGGGGGCTGCCCTTGAGGACTTGTTACCGGTTGATTTCGTCTGTGTTGTTTTGCTAGTTATCTTGTGTTTGACTTTTTCCCTCTTGTGTTCTTCGTGTTCTTCGTGTTCTTCGTTCATCCGCCCTCAATCAGTGAAAATCGGGACCCTACCCGCATCATATGGTATCATAGCTTGGGTTGACACGGATTGATTTGTGTTTCCATCCCCAAATCCACCAAATTTTTCTTTGATTTTGAGAAATTCGAAAATTTCCACCAAATATAGCATTTCTTGGATTTGAGCCGATCTCTCGATTTGTTGCATTTGGAGTAGTTTTGATCCACGGATCTGTTGCCTAAGGACCTCCTCCACCTTTGTTCAAAGTTTCCAAGCCTATTTTTGCCAATTTCCCACGAATTTGAGGATTTTTCGTTGCCTTTTCCGCCCCAAATCGCGATCTGAGAAGAACGGGAACCAGGGTCAGCGGTACTACCGCTAGAGCTGGAACACAGCGGTACTACCGGGGCAGGAAAGCGGTACTACCGCCAGGCACGATTTGTTACACAAATTTTTCCTATTCCTCATTTCGTTTTGGCATCTTGTTTTGTTGTTTTGAGTCTTTCTTTGAGGTGCTAACGTCTACAGCGTCGACAAGCTTCCGCAACCGCTCTACGATCAACATCAACTGACGACACCATGGACTCAATCTTTTTCCATTGTAAACCCTTCTTCCTTTGTGTACCTATCCCATTGGACTAGTTCTTTGATATTGCGGGCATTGCAATCGTGTCACCTTCGTAGTAATAGTTCATAAAACGCAGCTTAGTTAGTTTTCTTTGTGCTTGTATTAAAAAAAGTGACAAGTATCATCCTTTGTGAGTAGCACGCTGCGAATGCTTAGTGAAGAGTAAAATGTTGGCACGTGTGCAAATCTAGTTGCCCTTACACAAGGCAATTGAACTAGTGTCCTTCTTGCGGTAGTGTGACATTTGAGCACGTAGTCTTCGTTAGGATCATCATATAGTATTTTCGTATTGCTCGCCCTTTGGTCACACTATCCCCATTGTATCTTTTGTGTGTGTATGTGTTTCCGTTGTTCCGTAACATTTGTGTGGTTGGTTTGTTCTTCGTCAATTTGATCATTGTGGTTATTCTCTACTCTTTACAACATACTTTTCGTTGGATTTGCTTGTTTCCTTTAGACACTATACCTTCCTATCCTCATAAGTGTGTGTGTGTGTTGGGTGTTAGAACTGGATTCTCTTTCGTCAAGCAACTCTATTCTTCCGATATAGTTTCTCTTGGTTCTCCATTTCCACACATTTCACTTGTTCTTGAGATCATGTTTAGGGGAAGTACAAACGGAAGCTCAAGTTTGGAGGATGACATCCGTGGAGGAATTCAAAGTGCCATTGGCTATGTCACACACAGCGAGTTCGTGGACCTTCGACATCTTGTTCGTGATGGGCTTGGTCGCCATGATCGCCGTCTTCAAGCACAAGAAGCCAACTTCAACGACCAAATGGCGCGCATGACCGAAGCTATCAACAACCTTGCGCAACATCGCTCTTCTTCAAGCTTGCGCCACACATGGAGCACCTCAAGGTCGACATAATCACGGCATGCGCATCATGAACCGCATCAAGGTCGTCAAGACATCCCAAGGCGCGACGAACATGCTCGACATCACCATGAAGTGGAACACCCACCTTCCCCTCGCGCACACCATGACAATGGACATCAAGAACAGCATCGACCATATGGTGGACACCATGAACGAACTCCTTCACCGCCACCTCAACATCAAGAACGTCAAGTCCCTTTGGCCAATGACAATGGTGTCCCGGGTGATCATGACTATGAGGAGCAAGGCCGTCGTCACCGCCATCCTCCAAGACCACACCATAACAATCGTGCGCATGGAAACCATGAAGAGCTTAGTCCTCACAATGAGCCTCGCCACCACCAAGAGCGTCCGCATGATCATCACCACCACAACAACACCAAATCAAGTGATAGGGAGTCCAACCAACATCTTGACGATGGACTACACCGAAGGAGACATGGACGTGCATTTCCCACCTCCAAACCGTCGAGATGATGATGACAACTTGAACAACCTTCGCTTTGATATGCCCAAGTTCTACGGAACAAGTGACCCGGAAGCGTACCTTTCATGGGCACTCAAGGTTGACAAGATCTTCCAAGTCCACCACTACTCCGAGAACAAGATGGTTGCCTTAGCATCACTGGAATTCGAAGATTATGCCCTTTTGTGGTGGGAACAACTTCAAGATTCACGCGTGGACAACCATCAACAACCAATCAATACTTGGGTTGAGATGAAGGAAGCGATGTACAAGCGCTTTGTGCCAAGTCACTACACTAGAGACTTGTACAAGAAGTTGCAAGAGTTGAAGCAAGGGTTGAAATCCGTTGATGAGTACTATAAGGAGATGGAAATTCCATGATGAGAGCCAATATTGCGGAATCGGAAGACCAATCAATGGCTCGCTTCATGAATGGCCTCAACTATCCCATTAAGAAGATTGTGGAATTCCAACCCTATACCACCTTGGTTGAGCTAGTCCATCAAGCCACAAAGGCCGAGCGTCACGTGCTTGAAGAGTTAAAATACCTCAAGGCCAAGGCATTCTTCGCTAACAAGCCTTCATCATCCACGCCTACATCCGCGCAAGCCCCTCCTCAAGGAAACACTAAAGGTCCTCCAAGAGCTCCTACACCATCTACTCAAACTACTCAACCTTTTAAGAAGGCACCTCCCTCAAGCAATACACCTCAAAAATCTTCCGCCGGCACAAGAGGATTGCAATGCTTCAAGTGTGGAGGACAAGGACACAAATCCTTTGAGTGCAAAAATAAGAAGGTCATGGTGGTCAACGACATGGGAGAATATGAGTCGATGAGTGAAGATGAATACCATGCTTTGAACCAAGCCACCCCAACGCAAAATGTTGAAGAAGATTCCAATGACATCTATTGCGATGGCGATAACAACCCTTCATTGGTTGTGGCAAGAGCATTAACCGGCAATGTCCAAGTAGAAGAAGACCAAAGATGCAACTTGTTTCAAACAAGAGCGGGAATCAATGGAAAGTCTATCAAGGTCATCATCGATGGTGGAACTTGCCACAACTTAGCTTGCAAAGAACTTTGTATCTATAATTTTTGATGTTCCATGCTTGTTTTATACCAATTGCTACATGTTTTGCATCTACTTTATATCACTTTTATACATTTTTTGGGACTAACCTATTAACAAGATGCCGAAGTGCCAGTTCCTGTTTTCTGCTGTTTTTGTATTCCAGAAAAGCTAGTCTGGAAATATTCTCGGAATTGGACGAAACTACACGGGGGTGCCTATTTTTCCAGAACACGCCTGACGGAGCGAAGGAGCACAGAGGAGGGCCACCAGGAGGCCACACGCACCTAGGGCGCGGGCCCCCTCTGCCGCGCCCTAGGGTGGTGTGGGCCCCTCGGGGGTCCGCAGCCGCCGCCCTTTCGCCTACTTATTCCCCCCGACGCGAAAACCCTAAGTACCTGAGCAAATATCCACGAAAAGTTCCAGAGACGCCGCCGTCGTCAACCCTAGCTCGGGAGGGTTCAGAACCTCTTCCCGGCACCCTGCCGGAGAGGGGAATCGTCACCGGAGGCTTCTACATCGCCATGCCTGCCTCCGGAGTGATGCGTGAGTAGTTCATCCTTGGACTACGGGTCCATAGCAGTAGCTAGATGGTTGTCTCTCCACTTTGTGCCATCATGTTTAGATCTTGTGAGCTGCCCTACATGATCAAGATCATATTATTGTAATGCTACATGTTGTGTTTGCTGGGATCCGATGAATATTGAATATTATGTCAAGTTGATTATCAATCTATCTTATATGTTATTTAAGATCTTGCATGCTTTCCGTTACTCGTAGATGCTTTGGCCAAGTAGATGCTTGTAACTCCAAGAGAGAGTATTTATGCTAGATAGTGGGTTCATGTCTCCGTTTAACCTGGGACAGTGACAGAAAGTTCTAAGGTTGTGGATGTGCTGTTGCCACTAGGGATAACCTAACGATGCTATGTCCACGGGCATATGTGTTTGTTTACATTACGCACTTTACTTAATGCAATTATCCGTTGCTTGCAACTTAATACCAACGGGGGACTCGGATGACAACCCGGCGGTGGATTATTAGTCATAGATGCTGTTGGATAACGGTCTATGTATTATGTCGTAATGCCCAATTAAATATCATAGTAGTCAACATGTCATGTATATGCATTGTCATGCGCTCACTATTCGTCAATTGCCCAGCTGTAATTTGTTCACCCAACATGTTAGTTATCTTTTATGGAGAGACACCACTAGTGAACTGTGGACCCCGGTCCATTCTTTTACACTGATTAAACAACCACAAACTGCAAACTGTTCCTTTTTCATTCTCTGCAATTTAATACTCATTTTCCACACCATACGTTTAATCCTTTGTTTTCAGCAAGCCAGTGAGATTGACAACCTCACTGTTTCGTTGGGGCAAAGTAGTTTGATTGTGTTGTGTGCAGATTCCACGTTGGTGATCGTGTTGCGCCGTCGCCACAACAACCTTCTGAAGAGTTGCTGCTCCTACTGGTTCGATAACCTTGGTTTCTTTCTGAGGGAAAACTTGCTGCTGACTACATCATACCTTCCTCTTGGGGTCTCCCAACGAACGTGTGTTTCACGTCATCAAGCTTTTTTCTGGCGCCGTTGCCGGGGAGTAGAAGTTCATCAGACTGCTATGCTCTCCCGTCAACAGCTCTTTTTCTGGCGCCGTTGCCGGGGAGACAGCAGTCTTCTGCAAGGGGAGTTTCACGCTTCCAATCTCTTTACTTTGTTTTTGTCTTGCTTAGTTTATTTTATTTTATCTTGTTTGCTTTCAATTATCAAAAACACAAAAAAATTAGTTACTTGCATCTAGTTTACTTTCAAGTTATTTTCTGTACTGTTTTTATTCTGCTAAAATGAGTACTCCTGAGAACACTAAGTTGTGTGATTTCACTAGCACGAACAACAATGATTTCATATGCACACCTATTGCTCCACCTGCTGCTTCAGCAGAATTTTATGAAATTAAACCTGCACTTTTAAATCTTGTTATGAAAGAGCAATTTTCTGGTGTTAGTACTGATGATGCTGCTGTTCACCTTAATAACTTTGTTGAACTTTGTGAAATGCAAAAGCTCAAGGAAGTAGATGGTGATATTATTAAACTGAAACTTTTTCCTTTCTCCTTGAGAGGACGTGCTAAAGAATGGTTGCTATCTTTGCCTAGAAATAGTATTGATTCATGGACTAAATGCAAAGATGCTTTTATTGGAAAATATTATCCTCCTGCTAAGATTATTTCTTTGAGAAGTAGCATAATGAATTTTAAGCAATTTGATAATGAACATGTTGCTCAAGCATGGGAGAGAATGAAATCATTGGTTAAAAATTGTCCCACTCATGGACTGACTACTTGGATGATCATCCAAACCTTCTATGCAGGATTAAATTTTTCTTCAGGAATTTATTGGATTCGGCCGCTGGAGGTACCTTTATGTCCATCACTTTGGGTGCTGCAACAAAGCTTCTTGATGATATGATGATTAATTATTCTGAGTGGCACACCGAGAGAGCTCCAACAGGTAAGAAGGTAAATTCTGTTGAGGAAACCTCTCCTTGAGTGCCAAAATTGATACTATTATGTCTATGCTTGCAAATGGTCAAACACATGTTGATCCA
This sequence comes from Poa pratensis, assembly GCA_947311845.1. Classification (NCBI taxonomy): domain Eukaryota; kingdom Viridiplantae; phylum Streptophyta; class Magnoliopsida; order Poales; family Poaceae; genus Poa; species Poa pratensis. The sequence continues at coordinate 23,061,809 of CAMZMU010000082.1, forward strand.
AATAATGTTCCTTTAGCTTCTTTGGTTGCTCAAGAAGAGCATGTTGATGTGAACTTCATTAAAAATAATAATTTCAACAACAATGCTTATAGGAATAATTTTGGTAATAGCAATTATAGGCCCTATCCTTCTAATAGTGGCAATGGTTATGGAAATTCCTATAGTAACTCCTACAACAATAATAAGAGTGTACCCTCGATCTTGAAGTTATGCTTAAGGATTTATTAGTACACAAACTGCTTTCAATAAAACTGTTGAGGAGAAATTTGGGAAAATTGATGTGCTTTCCTCTAAAGTTGATAGTCTTGCTCTTGATGTTGACTTGTTGAAACTAAAGAACATGCCTCATGATGTTAAAGAGAGCAAAACTCTCAATGCTATACAAGTTAAAATTGATAACAATGTGAGGATGTTAGCTGAATTGCATGCTAGATGGGAAAGAGAGGATGAAATTGCTAGAAAGAATAATATTGCTAGAGTTTATACTATTACTACTTCTGAAAATGCTTCAAACTCAAGTGTTAACAAACCTCCTACCATTAATGGCAAGATATTGGTGTTGGTAATGTTTCCACTTCTATTGCAAAATGTCCTAAATTGCCTGATAACTCTGAAACTGTCCTTGATAAAGATGCTGAAATTTCTAGCAATAAGGAAGATAATAACTCCATTACTTTTGATAATAATGACTTTGATTTTGATGGTTGCAATATTTCTGAAGTAATTAAGTTCTTGCAAAAGCTAGCTAGAAGTCCTAATGCTAGTGCTATAAACATGGCTTTTACTAAACATATTACTAATGCTCTCATGCAAGTTAGGGAAGAAAATTAAAACATGAAGCTTCTATCCCTAGGAAGTTAGAAGATGGTTGGGAGCCCATCATTAAATTGAAATTGAATGACTTTGATTGCAATGCTTTGTGTGACCTTGGTGCTAGTATTTCTGTTATGCCTAAAAGATTATATGATATGCTTGATTTAGCACCTTTGGAAAATTGTTACTTGGATGTTCACCTTGTTGATTCTACTATTAAAAAACCTTTGGGAAGAATTGATGATGTTCTTATCATGGTTAACAACAATTATGTCCCCGTTGATTTTATTGTCTTGGATATTGAGTGCAATCCATCATGCCCTATTGTGCTGGGAAGACCTTTTCTTAGACTGTAGGTGCTATTATTGATATGAAAGAAGGGAATATAAAATATCAATTTCCTCTCAAGAAAGGTATGGAACACTTTCCTAGGAAGAAGATTAAGCCACCTTATGATTCTATTGTTCGAACAAATTACAATGTTGATGCTTCTTCACTTGGTAATACTTGATGCATGCTTTGTGCCTAGCTAAAAGGCGTTAAAGAAAAGCGCTTATGGGAGGCAACCCATTATTTTTTTCTGCAATTTTTCTTTTATTGAGTCAAGGAGTGTTTACTTCTGTAGCAACTCCTTTGTATCTTTATTTTCTCGCATTGTTGTGCCAAGAGTAGCCTCTAATGTTAAGATGATGCTTAATTTTGATTGCTGCGCAGAAACAGATTTTTGCTGTTCACTGTACGAAATTCCTAAAATCACCAGATTGTTAATTAAATCTGAAATTTTTTGCGTAATCTTTATGAATGTCTGAAACTTTCATTAGTTCAGAGTTTTCGATCTGAGCGTCGTAAGTGCCTCGAAAAAATTCGTCTTTGCGGACTGTTCTGTTTTAGACAGATTATGCCTTTTTATTTTGCATTCTCTCTTTTACTAGTGTTGAGTGAAATTCTTTTTTGGGTGGAAGAGCTTCACATAACATCAGTGGCTGTAGCTAATGTTTAAAGTAACAAATCATATTGCGTCTTTATAGAACATGTGAATTTTTGATTATGCACTAACCCTCTAATGAGATCTACTTTGAGTTTGGTGTGACGGAAGTTTTCAAGGGTCAAGAGAGAAGGATGATATAATAGGATCAAGAAGAGTGAAGAGCTTAAGCTTGGGGAGGCTCCCATGGATCTCCCCAGCATATTTCAAGAAGACTCAAGCGTCTAAGCTTGGGGATGCCCAAGGCATCCCCTTCTTCATCGTCAAAATTATCAGGTCATCTCTAGTGAAACTATATTTTAATTCTTTCACATCATATGTGCTTTTCTTGGAGCGTCTGTGTGCTTTTATTTTCAGTATTGCACTTTTATTTTCAATAAAGCTTGACTGGACCCTAGCATTCTTGATTGGGAGAGAGACACGCTCCGCTTTTTCATGAGAATACTCCTATTCTTCACTTATATTTGTTGAGTATTCATATCTAGCGCTGTTCAGCTTTTAGCTCTTGTTTTCATGTATCTCTTGTCAGAGCTATTAGCTTTCTTTTGTAGAAAGTACTCTCTTGCTTCACTTATATTTGTTTGGAGAGTTGATGAAATAAATTGATTGGTGTTTGGTTGGTTCAGAAAATGTTGCATGTGGTAATTGGTATAAGGAAAAACTTGCTTAATCTTGTAGATCACTAAAATGGATAACTTGATGCTTGTCAATTGTTTTGAGTTAACAAGTAGATCATGATTAAATTGTGCATCACATGAGTTAAGCCTATTAGTGAAGAACTACCGTAAAGCTTGTTGAAAATTTGGTTTGCATCGGTGGTATCTCTAAGGTCTAGATATTTTCTAATAACAGGGTTTGGTTAACAAGGAAGACGGTATGAAGTCTTATAACGTTTGCAATATGTTTGTCATATAAAACTTGGTGTACGGGTTGATATTCTTGTTTGCTTACATAACCTTGCTAGCCTAAACTCTGTACTGAGAGGGAATGCTTCTCGTGCATCCAAATCCTTGAGCCAAAATCCATGCCATTTGTGTCCACCATAACTACCTATATGTGGTATTTCCTTGCCACTCCAAGTAAATTTTTCATGTGCTACCTTTAAATTATTCAAAATGTTATTATTCCCTTTTTGTGTCAATGTTTACTAGCTCATGAGGAATTAGTGTGGTTATTCTTTATTCTATTTGTGATGGACTTTTACACCTGGACTAGTGGCATATACATCCGCTTATCCAATAACTTGCAAAAAGAGCTGGCAACGGGGTGCCCAGTCCCAATTAATTACAACTTTAACCAATTAATTCTCTTCACACTTTTGCCCTGATTCATCAGTAAGCAATGACAAACAGTGAAATACCTGAATGTGTGTAAACCAAAGAGAAAGAGGGATGATCTGCCTTGCTGGTAGAAATAACGTCCTTCATGGGAGCCGCTCTTAAAAGTCCGTTCGACAGGTAGAATACTGTTCTCACCCGCTACCATTCGTTGACAATTAACAAACACCTCTCAAAAATAGATACTCCTCCATGGTATGTGATTGATGGAAGGCACCCGAGGATTCGGTTAGCCATGGCTTGTGTTAGCAAGGTTGGGAGGAGTATCAAATATTTTATGCAATCTCTATATGCTTTCAAAAACCTAAAAGCTCTAGCACATGATTTAATCCCTGCTTCCCTCTGCGAAGGGCCTTTCTTTTACTTTTATGTTGAGTCAGTTTTCCTATTCTTTCTGTCTTCCACAAGCAAACACTAGTGTCAACTTTGTTACAACATGCGTTATATGCAATGTATTGGACTTGTTATACTACTTTGTGTTGACAATATCCATGAGATAAATATGTTGAAAGTTGAAGCAAATGCTGAAACTAAATTCTTCCTTTGTGTTGATTAAATACCTTTTATTAGAAACTATTGCTTTATGAGTTAACACTTATGCAAAACTGTTTGATGCTTGTCTCGAAAGTACTATTCATGAAAACGTTTAGCTTGTGTGATTCATTGTTTACTCATTATCTATTTGGTAGCAAATTATAGACCATTGACTTGGATCACTTCATTCATTTACATGTGCCTTGCAATATTATATGATCAAGATTATGATAGTAGCATGTCACCTCAAAAATTATTTTGTTTTTATCGTTTACCTACTCGAGGACGAGTAGGAACTAAGCTTGGGGATGCTGATACGTCTCAAACGTATCTATAATTTTTGATGTTCCATGCTTGTTTTATACCAATTGCTACATGTTTTGCATCTACTTTATATCACTTTTATACATTTTTTGGGACTAACCTATTAACAAGATGCCGAAGTGCCAGTTCCTGTTTTCTGCTGTTTTTGTATTCCAGAAAAGCTAGTCTGGAAATATTCTCGGAATTGGACGAAACACACGGGGGTGCCTATTTTTCCAGAACACGCCTGACGGAGCGAAGGAGCAGCAGAGGAGGGCCACCAGGAGGCCACACGCACCTAGGGCGCGGGCCCCCCTCTGCCGCGCCCTAGGGTGGTGTGGGCCCCTCGGGGGTCCGCAGCCGCCGCCCTTTCGCCTACTTATTCCCCCCGACGCGAAAACCCTAAGTACCTGAGCAAATATCCACGAAAAGTTCCAGAGACGCCGCCGTCGTCAACCCTAGCTCGGGAGGGTTCAGAACCTCTTCCCGGCACCCTGCCGGAGAGGGGAATCGTCACCGGAGGCTTCTACATCGCCATGCCTGCCTCCGGAGTGATGCGTGAGTAGTTCATCCTTGGACTACGGGTCCATAGCAGTAGCTAGATGGTTGTCTCTCCACTTTGTGCCATCATGTTTAGATCTTGTGAGCTGCCCTACATGATCAAGATCATATTATTGTAATGCTACATGTTGTGTTTGCTGGGATCCGATGAATATTGAATATTATGTCAAGTTGATTATCAATCTATCTTATATGTTATTTAAGATCTTGCATGCTTTCCGTTACTCGTAGATGCTTTGGCCAAGTAGATGCTTGTAACTCCAAGAGAGAGTATTTATGCTAGATAGTGGGTTCATGTCTCCGTTTAACCTGGGACAGTGACAGAAAGTTCTAAGGTTGTGGATGTGCTGTTGCCACTAGGGATAACCTAACGATGCTATGTCCACGGGCATATGTGTTTGTTTACATTACGCACTTTACTTAATGCAATTATCCGTTGCTTGCAACTTAATACCAACGGGGGACTCGGATGACAACCCGGCGGTGGATTATTAGTCATAGATGCTGTTGGATAACGGTCTATGTATTATGTCGTAATGCCCAATTAAATATCATAGTAGTCAACATGTCATGTATATGCATTGTCATGCGCTCACTATTGTCAATTGCCCAGCTGTAATTTGTTCACCCAACATGTTAGTTATCTTTTATGGAGAGACACCACTAGTGAACTGTGGACCCCGGTCCATTCTTTTACACTGATTAAACAACCACAAACTGCAAACTGTTCCTTTTTCATTCTCTGCAATTTAATACTCATTTTCCACACCAGACGTTTAATCCTTTGTTTTCAGCAAGCCGGTGAGATTGACAACCTCACTGTTTCGTTGGGGCAAAGTACTTTGATTGTGTTGTGTGCAGGTTCCACGTTGGTGATCGTGTTGCGCCGTGCGGCCACCAACAACCTTCTGAAGAGTTGCTGCTCCTACTGGTTCGATAACCTTGGTTTCTTTCTGAGGGAAAACTTGCTGCTGAACTGCATCATACCTTCCTCTTGGGGTCTCCCAACGAGCGTGTGATTCACACCATCACCCAACCCATACCATGTGCAATGGTTGTGTGATTCCGGATCCGTCAAGATCCAACACATGGTGCAAGTGTCCTTCAATATTGGCGCATATGAAGATACCGTTGATTGTGATGTTGTGCCTATGTCCGTTTGTCACTTGCTTCTTGGACACCTATGGCAATATAACAAGAGTGCAATGCATGATGGAAGGACCAATTACTATAGCTTCAAGAGCAACAACAAGAACTTCGTCCTTCGTCCCATGACACCAAGCCAAGTGATTGCCGACAACGCCAAGACAATAACAAGAGCACAACAAGAGAAAGCTTCTAGTGAGAAGAGTAGAGAGAGAGAGATCCACCAAAATGTGAGTGAGAGCCACAAGCCAAATGAGAGTTCTTACACTAAGAGAGTTCCACAAAGCATGTCCTTGATTGCCACCAAAAGAGAGATGAGAGAGTTGAGAGAAAACTCATCCACCCTCCACTATGTCCTTATATGCAAAGGAGAGGTTTCTTTAACTAACACCTTCACAAACCTTCCTCCTCCTTTGATGTCTCTTTTGCAGAAATTTGAGACGGGTTTCCCCAAGAAGTGCCACCGGGACTACCTCCTCTACGCGGCATGAGCACCGCATCGACCTCATCCCCGGTGCCCCTCTACCGAACCGCGCCCCATACCGCACCAACCCCGAGGAGACCAAGGAAATTGAGCGGCAAATACAAGAGCTCCTTTCCATGGGTCACATTCGAGAAAGCTTGAGCCCGTGCGCCGTGCCCGTGATCCTCGTTCCCAAGGCCGACAACACCCTTCGTCTATGCATGGATTGTCGCCCATCAACGCTATAACCGTACGGTATCACCATCTATCCCTCGCTTAGATGACATGTTGGATGAGCTTAGTGGTGCTTGCATCTTTTCCAAATCGATCTTAAGAGTGGATACCACCAAATACGAATGAGTGAGGGTGACGAATGGAAGACCGCTTTCAAAAACTAAACTTGGTCTTTATGAATGGTTTGTCATGCCATTTGGTCTTTCCAATGCACCTTCCACATTTATGCGTCTTATGAACCATGTTTTGCGACCTTTCATTGGAAAATTTGTTGTAGTTTACTTTGATGACATCTTGATCTATAGCAAATCTTTGGAAGAACATTTGTCTCATGTTTCCCAAGTTTTGTTGGCTCTTCAAAATGAAACGGCTTTATGCCAATCTTTCCAAATGCACCTTCGGAATCAACAAGCTTGTGTTCTTGGGATTTGTGGTGTCTTCCGAGGGAGTTGAAGTTGATGAAACAAAAATCAATGCAATTCACAATTGGCCATTTCCTATGTCACTTGCCGAGTTGAGACGTTTTCTTGGATTACCGGTTTCTATCGCCACTTTATTGAGAACTTTTCCACCATCGTTTGTCCTCTACATGAACTTACAAAGAAAAATGTTCCGTTCATTTGGGGCATGAGCAAGATTTTGCTTTCAATGAGCTCAAAAGGTTGTTAACCGAAGCTCCCCTTCTTGCTTTACCGGATTTTTCAAAAACATTTGAAATTCATTGTGATGCTAGTGGTTTAGGCATTGGAGCCGTGCTTATGCAAAATGGTAGACCAATTGCTTACCATAGCGAAAAACTTGATGGAGCACGTTTGAATTACCCCATCTATGACAAGGAATTATTTACTTTAATTCGAGCTTTAGACGTTTGGCAACACTACCTTCGTCCTAAGGAGTTTGTCATCCACTCCGACCATGAGTCTTTGAAGTTTTTGAAAACTCAAACAAGTTTAAACAAACGACATGGTAAGTGGGTTGAGTTCATCGAATCCTTTCCCTATGTCATCAAGTACAAAAAGGGCAAAGAGAATGTTGTTAGCGGATGCTCTTTCACGCAAGACCAACCTACTTACGCACCTTGAAATAAATGTTTTGGGTTTGGATGAGATCAAGAATCTTTATGCCATGGACACTTTCTTTGGTCCAATTTTTGCCATGTGCACGGAACATAAAGGCATTGATGATTTCTATTTGCACAAAGGTTTTTTGTTCAAGGCTAACAAACTATGCATACCCGAGTCTTCGCTTCGTTTGGTCCTTTTGAAGGAATCGCATGGAGGCGTCTTAATGGGACACTTTGGACGTGACAAGACCTTCTATTGGCCTAGATGTACCGGGATGTGAATCGCTTAGTTCGACGATGTTCAACATGTCTCAAAGCTAAGTCTACTCTAAACTCTCATGGCTTATACACACCTTTGCTTATTCCACATCACCATGGTCCGACATAGCTATGGATTTTGTCTTAGGCCTCCCACGCACAAAAACAAACAAAGATTCCATATTTGTCGTCATTGATCGATTCTCTAAAATGACACACTTCATCCCATGCAACAAGACCGACGATGCTTCACATATTGCTACTTTGTTTTTTAGGGAAATCGTCCGTCTTCATAGAGTGCCAAGACCATTGTGTCGGATCGTGATGTCAAGTTCGTGAGTTACTTTTGGAAGACTTTGATGGCCAAGATGGGAATCAAGCAACTATTCTCCACCGCATACCACCCGCAAATCGATGGTCAAACCGAAGTGGTGAACCGAAGCCTATCCACACTCCTTCGTGTGTTGATCAAGCCCAAGTTGAAGAATTGGGAAGAGTACATCCCACATGATGAGTTCGCCTACAATCGAGCACTACACCGCGCAGCAAAGAGAACACCTTTCGAGATCGTCTATGGCTCCAACCCCTACACCGCGCTAGACATGCTACCACTTCGATCCACTCCGAGAGCAAGTTAACATGGACTTCGACAAGCGTCCCGATTATATGAAGAAACAACAAAAGACACAAGAACCACGCTAGAGAAACACAATGAAGACCATGCTACGAAGCTGAACAAGCACAAGCGCGCCATGATCTTTGAAGAAGGAGACATTTTTTTGGCTACATCTACGCAACGACCGCTTCCCCGACGAGAGAAAGTCCAAGCTAGCACCAAGAGGAGATGGACCGTTCAAGGTCCTCAAGCGCATCAACGACAATGCATACAAGATCGACATCCCCAAGTCCAAGTACGGTGTACATGACACCTTCAATGTAGCTGACATCTCGCCTTACCATGGGAATCCAAGTGATGATGAGAGCGAAGAGTCGAGGACGACTCTTTCCCAAGGGGGGGGGGAGATGATGTAGTGCAACTAGGCACACCACACCAACGCCACCAATTGGTCCAATGACAAGATCAAGGGTCAAAGCACTTCATGATAAGGTGACCTCGCTCCTCTCTATGTGTGACTTCGACACCCCTTTGAATGGTTTGCTACTTCATTCTGATACCTTGTGTATACTCAGGTTTGACCCTCATGACGATCTACAAGGAAGTGTCGAAGGTGTACGAGAGATGATCCAAGAAGAGAAGATGTACAAGCTATTGGAGATGGAGACCCAGGCAGCGGTACTACCGCAGCCCACCTGATGATCGCACGAAAGTAGAAGAAGCTCCAGGCAGCGGTATTACCGTCGCGCCAGCGGTACTACCGCCAGGGATACCGTCCGAGCTACCGCCCACTCCAAAAGTGCCTCTGTACTCCCGTCGGTACCCGCCCGGTAGCAGCATAGTACTACCGCCAGAAATAAATACTTTGTACCTCGAAGCGCCACCGGTACTACCGCCGGAGACAGCGTACTACCGCCCTGTACCAGGAGCGGTACTACCGCTATCACCAGCGGTACTACCGCTGCGTCCTTCAGGATTTCAGGCCGAGGCCCATGTAACCACGTCCCACCTACCCCTTCGTCCTCTAGACTATAAATAGCTTTCCTCTTCCTAGGGTTAGGGTTAGACTGAGATTAGACTTGAGTTGAGCTTTGCTCCTTTCCACCCCTTGTTGGTGTTGTCTCCTATGGAGAGAATCAAGGCCTCCCTTGTGAAGATGAATCAAGGCCTCCCTTGTGTAGAAGATCCCTCTAGTGGATTCAAGGCTTCTTCTTGTAGTTATGATTACTTGCCAATCCTTCCTCTTTGAGTGACTAGATTGGACCGGTGGGATTGACCGGTGAGAGAAACAATCCTTAGAGTAAGGTTGCTTGGAGATTGAGAATCGGGGGCTGCCCTTGGGGACTTGTTACCGGTTGATTTCGTCCGTGTTGCTTTGCTTGTTATCTTGTGTTTGACTTTTCCCCTCTTGTGTTCTTCATGTTCTTCGTGTTCTTTGTTCATCCGCCCTCAATCCGTGAAAATCGGGACCCTACCCGCATTAGTACCGATGGTCATACTGAGAATGGACGAGAAAATTCAGATAATCATAGAAAAGGTGAGCTACAAAAAATTTAACAAGTGGCGATACGGCCGCAAGCGACCGTAAGCAAGCAAACCAATAAGAGAAGCATGTACACCCAAGCAGACATGCATGATTTCCATACACTGATGTGAGTAAGAGCATCTCCACCGGCGTGCCCAAAACAGCGTCCGACAACGTTGTCGGACAGGCGCTGTTGGGCGCGCCGGAAAGCGTTGCCGCGTTTTGGGAGCATCGCCCCCCACCGGTCGCTCCCAATAGACGGCCCCAATAGACGGTCCCACAAATTCAAATGGAATTAAAGACAAGTTCGAATAGCGTCGGCCAGTCAAGTTCGCGCGCCCAAAAGAATCACACCCAAAAGCATCGCCAGGTCCGGCGATCATATTACAACACGTCGAATGGAAATCAATTGATCGTCAAGACGGTGTTGTCCTGTGTCTCGGCGTCTTGCCATCCCGGCGTTGGCTCCGCTTCAGAGGACGGCGAGCTCGTCGTTGGCTCCCCCGCCGTGTCCATCGGTGTCACGGTCGTCCCCATCGGCGTCGTGGTCTTTTGTGTGTAACTTGATCGCATCTTTATGGAGAGCTCAAACCTTTGCATACTTGGCATATCACCTTTCTTGGTTCTTATTTGGCTTTTATCCATGTGAGAATTTAGAGCTTGTGTTCATCTCCATACCAAGCTCTAGTTCATCAAAAACAGATTTCATATGAATATCTTGTTGCTTTTTATGTTGGAGGTTTTACCGGTTTACCTTTTCTAAGAGAGGTCAAACTCTCTCCTTATGGCTTCCTCCTCACATGATGGACTATGATGTTTCTATGCATAATCTTGAAGAGCTCTACTTTGCGATTCCAACGAGCCAAAGATCATCGAAACCGGAGTCCGAATGAAAAAGTTATGTTCTTTTTCTTGTTGGGTGTTTCTGCAGTTTTTGTAGGCCGGCCTGGCCGGCCCCAAGGCCCGGCCTCTCGGGTGGTCAGCCAGCCTAGGCCGGCCCCAAAGGCTGGGCCGAAGGTCGGGCCTCTCGGGTGGTCAGCCGGCCTAGGCCGGCCCAAGGCCGGCCTCTCTGTCCTCAGCTGGCCTCCAAAGATTCCAGGCTGGGCCCAAGGCCGGCCCTCGCGAAAATTGCCCAACGGGCAGATTTCTATCCTATCTATTTAAGGGGCCTTCTTCCCCAAAGGGTACCCAACTTTGAGCACGTTTTTTCCCCTCTCTCCTCCATTGTTGACCTTGGAAAAGCTTGCCTTCCTCTGAATCCCTCCCATGATTCTTGCATATCTTTGAGCGAAAAGTGAGAGGAGATCTAGATCTACATTTCTACCAATCCATCTCTCCTCTAAGTGAGGGGAACCCTTTGGATCTAGATCTTGGAGTTCCATTTGTTGAGTTCTTCTTTATTCTTCCTCTCTCCCCCCCCCCCCATAAGCATTAGTTGCTTTTGGTGGGATTTGCGAGTGAGGGATTTGAGTACTTGTGCTCTTGCCATTGCATTGTGCATCGGTTTGTGCTCTTCACGAGGATTCGTGGAAGTGAAAGTTTGTGAGCTTGTTACTCTTGGGTCTTTGGACCCTAGACGCCTTTTGTGGTGTTTGAAACCTTTTGTGGTCACTTGGGAGCTCTCAATCCTTTTGTGGGTTGTGCCTCAAGATTGTTGTAAAGGCTCCGGATTCCGCCTTGAACGCTTCCGATAGTGGAAGGTGAACCGAGCTTTTGGGCAAGATTCATCGGAGAATAGGGTGATGCCATTTGTTGCGTTAGAGTTTGAAACTCACACCCTCCAACGAGACGTACTCCCCTAAAAAGGAGGAACTCGGAAATACATCCTCGTCTCCGCATGGCTCAGTTATTTCTATACCCGAGCTCTTTACTTATGCACTTTACATTGTGATAGCCTTCGTGCTTGAAGTTTTCTATATTGTTATCACTTTGTTCCTTGTCTTGCTTAGCATAAGTTGTTGGTGCACATACGTGAGCCTAGTATATTTAGGTTATTGGTTTGTTAATTTAAACACCTAATTTTATTCCGCAATTATCAAGCCTAAACCGGAAAAGTTTTAAATCGCCTATTCACCCTCCCCCCCCCTCTAGGCGACATCCTTGTCCTTTCAATTGGTATCAGAGTCTGGGCTCTCTTTTTTGGCTTTACCACCTAGAGAGTAAAGATATCGTTTAGAGAATTAGTGCACGATCCCACTTTCATATTCGATGGCACAAATTATGATGTTTGGAAAATTCGCATGCTTAATCTTTTTAGGGCCATGGGTCCAAATTATAAAGAGTATTGTAGATATTGGTTTTTTTTCTCCAATGGATTCCCAAGAATTATCTATAGAGGATGAGGAAAACTCTTATCTCGATACTCAAGTATCTAATGGTCTTATTTGTGTTTTGAGCGATTTAGTTCTTGCTTCAATCATGCCTTTTCGGAATGCACATGAGTTGTGGACAAAACTTCAAGATAAATATGAAGTGTCCAACATTATTGAGGATGATTGTTGTCCTCCACCTCCGGCCGTGACGAGTTCACAACTCCTTCCACTTCACCAACATGTCATTTGTCACAAGGTAATGATATGGTGAGTGGTGATAGAAATTGCTTTGTTGATGGTGAATATTCTATTGACTATACTTCATCTCTTCTCATTGCAATGTTCTATCTTTGGACTTAAACACTTCTAGCACTGCAAATGTCTTACATGCTAGTGTTGATAGTCCTTGCATATCATGTATTAGTTGTTTAACTAAATCTCATGATGATATGCTTTCTATGTCTTGTTACCATGAAAATAGATCTTCCATATCCTCTAGTATTTGTGTGGCTAATGATACGTCTCCAACGTATCCATAATTTCTGCTGTTCCATGCTTATATTATACCATTTGCTACATGTTTTATATACACTTCGTATCACTTTTATGCATTTTCTGGGACTAACCTATTAACAAGATGCCACAGTGCCAGTTCCCTGTTTTCTGCTGTTTTTGGTTTCAGAAAGTTACTTCTGGAAATATTCTCGGAATTGCACGAAACAAAAGGCCAGGTCCCTATTTTTCCAGCACGTACACGGAGTCCGAAGGAGAGACGAAGAGGCCACGAGGTGGCCAAACCACCTGGCGCGGCTGGGCCCAGCCGCGCCTGTGTGGTTTGGGCCCCTCGGGGGTCCGCCGACATCGCCCCTTCGCCTATTTATTCCCCGAGACGCGAAAACCCTAAAACACCGAGCCTTTCATCCAGAACATATTCGCTGCCGCCGCCGTCGTCAACCCTAACTCGGGGGGTTCTGAAGCTCTTCCCGGCACCCTGCCGGAGAGGGGAATCATCACCGGAGGGCTCTACATCGCCATGCCCGCCTCCGGAGTGATGCGTGAGTAGTTCATCCTTGGACTATGGGTCCATAGCAGTAGCTAGATGGTTGTCTTCTCCACTTGTGCCATCATGTTTAGATCTTGTGAGCTGCCTATCATGATCAAGATCATCTTATTGTAATGCTACATGTTGTGTTTGCTGGGATCTGACTTATATTGATACCTATGTGGAGCTGAATATTATATTATCATGTCTATGTCATTTGTGATCTTGCATGCTCTCCGTTACTTGTTGAAGCCTTGGCCACGTGAATACTTGTAACTCCAAGAGGGGGTATTTATGCATGATAGTTGGGTTCAACCTCTATTTAACCTGGGATAGTGACAGCAAGTTCTAAGGTTGTAGATGTGTTGTTGCCACTAGGGGTAAAACAGCAATGCTTTATTCAAGGATGAATGTATTGTTTACATTACGCACATTACTTAATGCAATTGTCTGTTGCTTGCAACTTAATACTGGAAGGGGTACGGATGTTAACCGGAAAGTGGACTATTTAGGCATAGATGCATGCTGGATAGCGGTCTATGTACTTTGTCGTAATGCCCAAATGAATCTCATAGTAGACACCACAGCTCACACATGCATGTTATATGCACTTATCAATTGTCAATTGCCCAGCTGTAATTTGTTTACCCAGCATGTTAGTTATCTTATTGGAGAGACACCACTAGTGAACTGTGGACCCCGGTCCATTCTTTTACATCTGAAATACAATCTACTGCAATCATTGTTCTCTACTGTTTTATGCAAACAAACATCATTTCCATTCGATACGTTTAACCCTTTGTTTTCAGCAAGCCGGTGAGATTGACAACCTCACTGTTAAGTTGGGGCAAAGTAATTTGATTGTGTTGTGCAGGTTCCACGTTGGCACCGGAATCCCTGGTGTTGCGCCGCACTACACTCCTCACCAACACCTTCGAAGCAAACCTCGTTTTCCTACTGGTCGATTAAACCTTGGTTTCATACTGAGGGAAAACTTACTGCTGCACTCATCATACCTTCCTCTTGGGGTTCCCAACTGACGTGTGACGTACAAGCATTGTTTCTGGCACTATTAACCTAGAGCCACCAACACGTTTTCTGGCGCCGTTGCCGGGGAAAACGAATTGCTTCTGCAAGGGGAGTCTCTCACACCCAATCTCTTTACTTTGTTATTTGTCTTGCTTAGTTTATTTTTATTTAGTTTGTTTGCTCTCTTTATCAAAAACACAAAAAAATTAGTTACTTGTTTAATTCAGTTTGATTTTGTTTTTCAAAATGAGTACTCCTGAGAACACTAAGTTGTGTGACTTCACTAGCACAAACAACAATGATTTCATATGCACTCCTATTGCTCCACCTGCTTCTACAGCAGAATTTTATGAAATTAAACCTGCTCTATTAAATCTTGTTATGAAAGAGCAATTTTCTGGTGTTAGTACTGATGATGCTGCTGCCCATCTTAATAACTTTGTTGAACTTTGTGAAATGCAAAAGTATAAGGATATGGATGGGGATATTATAAAACTGAAACTTTTTCCTTTCTCCTTGAGAGGAAGAGCTAAAGAATGGTTGCTTTCTTTGCCTAGAAATAGTATTAATTCTTGGACAAAATGCAAAGATGCTTTCATAGGGAAATATTATCCTCCTGCTAAGATTATATCCTTGAGAAGTAGCATTATGAATTTTAAACAACTTGATAATGAACATGTTGCTCAAGCTTGGGAAAGAATGAAATCTTTGGTGAAGAATTGTCCCACTCATGGACTGACTACTTGGATGATCATCCAAACCTTTTATGCAGGATTAAATTTTTCCTCAAGGAACTTATTGGATTCAGCCTCTGGAGGAACCTTTATGTCCATCACTTTAGGTGCAGCAACAAAGCTACTTGATGATATGATGATCAACTATTCCGAATGGCACACCGAAAGAGCTCCTCAAGGTAAGAAGGTAAATTCTGTTGAAGAAACCTCCTCTTTGAGTGATAAGATTGATGCTATTATGTCTATGCTTGTGAATGGTAGATCTCATGTTGATCCTAATAATATTCCTTTAGCTTCATTGGTTGCTCAAGAAGAGCATGTTGATGTAAACTTCATTAAAAACAACAACTTCAACAACAATGCTTATAGGAATAATTTTGGTAGCAACAATTATAAGCCTTATCCTTCAAATGGTTATGGCAATTCTTATGGTAATTCCTACAGCAACAATAGAAGTGTGTCCTCTGATCTTGAAGCTATGCTTAAAGAATTTATTAGCACACAAAAAGCTTTCAATAAAACTGTTGAGGAAAAGTTTGAAAAAATTGATGATCTTGTCTCTAAAGTTGATAGTCTTGCTCATGATGTTGAAATTCTAAAACTGAAAGTTATGCCTAATGAAGTTAAAGATATAAGTCATTTGCTACAGCAAATGCCATCCAAGTTCGAATTGATAATAATATTAGGATGTTGGCTGAATTGCATGCTAGGTGGGAAAAAGAGGAAGAACTTGAAAAAGAGAATAGTATAGTTAGAGTTTGTACTATCACCACCACTAGTAATGCTAATGTTTCACATGCTAGTAAACCTCCTACTATTGATGGTAATGTTATTGGTGTTGTAATGTCTCTACTACTTCTGCTAAGCGTTTGAAATTGCCTAAAACTGCTGAAACTTTTTCTGATAAAAGTGCTGAAATTTTTCAAACTATTGGAGACAATGGTTCCACCACCATTGACAATAATGATTTTGATTTTGATGATTGTAACATCTCTGAAGTTATTATGTTCTTGCAAAAATTAGCTAGAAGTCCCAATGCTAGCACTATTAATTTGGCTTTTACAAAGCATATTACAAATGCTCTTTTGCAAGCTAGGGAGGAGAAGTTGAAACTTAAAGCTTCTATTCCTAGGAAATTAGAAGATGGTTGGGAACCCATCATTAAGGTAAAGGTGAATGATTTTTATTGCAATGCCTTGTGTGATCTTGGTGCAAGTGTTTCAGTTTTGCCCAAGAAGCTTTATGATATTCTTGATTTGCCACCTTTGGAACATTGTTATTTGGATGTTTTTCTCGCTGATAATGCTATGAAGAAACCTTTGGGGCGAGTTAATGATGTTTTTATTACGGTAAAAATAACCTTGTCCCCGTTGATTTTATTGTTATGGATATTGAATGCAATGCATCTTGTCCTATTGTTTTGGGAAGACCTTTTCTTCGAACTGTTGGTGCCATCATTGATATGAAAGAAGGTAATATAAGGTACCAATTTCCTCTCAAGAAAGGTATGGAACACTTCCCTAGGAAGAGAATGAAGTTACCTTTTGACTCTATTGTTAGAGCAAGTTATGATGTTGATGCTTCTTCTCTTGACAACACTTGATTTTCACTTTCTGCGCCTAGCTGAAAGGCGTTAAAGAAAAGCGCTTATGGGAGACAACCCATCGTTTTTATTTGCTGTTATTTTTGTTTTCTTTGAGTCAAGGAGTTTTGTTACTTCTGTAGCAACTCCTTTGTATCTTTATTTTATCGCAATGTTGTGCCAAGTAAAGTTCTATATTGAAAGTTGATGCAAGATTTGGATTTCTGCGCAGTGACAGATTTTTAGCTGTCACGGATTTGAGCTTATCTCCCTGTAGAAAATTCAAAAATTCTGAGAAAAATCACGCATATTCCTGAGATATGTACGCAACTTTCATTATTTTAGGCCAGATCCATCTGAGCAACTTAAGTGCCTCGAAAAAATTCGTCATTCCAGACTGTTCTGTTTTTGACAGATTCTGCCTTTTGTTTTGCATTCGCTCTTTTACTGTGTTTGTGTGGATTTCTTTGCTCCACAAAGCATTGGTGGCTGTAGCTAATGTCCAGAAGCTTTGGGATTGATTGTATCATTACAGAATATGAGAATTTTTGATTATGCACTAACCCTCTAATGAGAACTGTCTTGAGTTTGGTGTGAAGGAAGTTTTCAAGGATCAAGCGAGAAGGGTGATATTATGTGATCAAGAAGAGTGAAAAGCCTAAGCTTGGGGATGCCCCCGTGGTTCATCCCAACCATATTCAGAGAGACTCAAGCGTCTAAGCTTGGGGATGCCCAAGGCATCCCCTTCTTCATCAACAAACTTATCAGGTCATCTCTAGTGAAACTATATTTTAATTCTTTCACATCTTATGCGCTTTACTTGGAGCGTCTGTGTGTTTTTATTTTTGTTTTTGTTTGAATAAATTCGGATCCTAGCAATCCTTGTGTGGGAGAGAGACACGCTCCGCTTTTTCATGTGAATACTCATGTTCTTCACTTATATTTGTTGAGTATTCTTAACTAGCTACTGCAGTGCTTTTAGCTCCTGTTTTTCATGCATCTCTTCGAGCTGTTAGCACTTGTTTATAAATACTCTCTTGCTGCATTATATTATCATTTGGAGAGTTTATGTTTAATAAATTATTGGTGTTTGTTTGGAAGAAAGAAAATGCTACATGTAGTAGTTGGTATTGGAAAAGACATATGCATTCTTGTAGATCATTGTCTTGTTTTGATTTGATGCTTTGCAATTGTTTTGAGCTCTCAAGTAGATCATGTTTAAGCTCTTGCATCATGTAGTTAAAGCCTAGTAGTGGAGAACTACCGTAGAGCTTGTTGAGACTTGGGATGCATATTTGTTCTCTCTAAGGTCTAGATATTTTCTGGTAAAATGTTTGAGCAACAAGGAAGACAGTGTAGAGTCTTATAATACTTGCAATATGTTTTTATGTGATTCTTGCTGTACCGGTTTATACTTGTGTTTGCTTCAAACAACCTTGCTAGCCTAAACTCTGTACTGAGAGGGAATGCTTCTCGTGCATCCAAAACTTGAGCCAAAACCCATGCCATTTGTGTCCACCATACCTACCTACTATGTGGTATTTCCTGCCATTCCAAGTAAATATTTCATGTGCTACCTTTAAACTATTCAAAACTTTATTACTCCTTATTTGTGTCAATGTTTTATAGCTCATGAGGAAGTATGTGGTGTTTTATCTTTCAATCTTGTCATTTACTTCTGACAGACTTTCACCTGGACTAGTGGCATATACATCCGCTTATCCAATAATTTGCAAAAAGAGCTGGCAACGGGGTGCCCAGCCCCAATTAATTACAACTTTCATTAATAATTCTCTTCACATGTTTTGCCCTGATTTATCAGTAAGCAACTTAATTTTGCAATAGACACTCCTCCATGGTATGTGAATGTTGGAAGGCACCCGAGGATTCGGTTAGCCATGGCTTGTGTAAGCAAAAGGTTGGGAGGAGTGTCATCTATAAAGAAACTAAAATACATGTGTAAACAAAAGAGAAGAGGGATGATCTACCTTGCTGGTAGAATAACGTCCTTCATGGGAGCCGCTCTTTGAAAGTCTGGTTGACAAGGGGGTTAGAGTGCCCACTACCATTCGTTGACAACAACAAACACCTCTCAAATACTTATTTTGTGCTCTCTATATGCTTTCGAAAACTTAAAAAGCTCTAGCACATGATTTAATCCCTGCTTCCCTCTGCGAAGGGCCTATCTTTTACTTTATGTTGAGTCAGTTTACCTACTCCTTTCTATCTTAGAAGCAAACACTTGTGTCAACTTTGTGTGCATTGATTCTTACATATTTACTTATTGCACTTGTTATATTGCTTTATGTTGACAACTATCCATGAGATATACATGTTACAAGTTGAAAGCAAATGCTGAAACTTAATCATCCTTTGTGTTGCTTCAATGCCTTTTACTTTGAATCTATTGCTTTATGAGTTACCTCTTATGCAAAACTTTTTGATGCTTGTCTTGAAAGTACTATTCATGAAAAGTTTTTGCTTATATGATTCATTGTTTACTCTTTATCTATTTGTTAGCAAACTATAGATCATTGCTTTGAGTCACTTCATTCATGACATGAGCCTTGCAATATATTGATCAAGATTGTGTGAAAGCATGTCTCCTCAGAAATTATTTGTTGTTATCGTTTTACCTACTCGAGGACGAGTAGAACTAAGCTTGGGGATGCTTGATACGTCTCCAACGTATCCATAATTTCTGCTGTTCCATGCTTATATTATACCATTTGCTACATGTTTTATATACACTTCGTATCACTTTTATGCATTTTCTGGGACTAACCTATTAACAAGATGCCACAGTGCCAGTTCCCTGTTTTCTGCTGTTTTTGGTTTCAGAAAGTTACTTCTGGAAATATTCTCGGAATTGCACGAAACAAAAGGCCAGTCCCTATTTTTCCAGCACGTACACGGAGTCCGAAGGAGAGACGAAGAGAGCCACGAGGTGGCCAAACCACCTGGCGCGGCTGGGCCCAGCCGCGCCTGTGTGGTTTGGGCCCCTCGGGGGTCCGCCGACATCGCCCCTTCGCCTATTTATTCCCCGAGACGCGAAAACCCTAAAACACCGAGCCTTTCATCCAGAACATATTCGCTGCCGCCGCCGTCGTCAACCCTAACTCGGGGGGTTCTGAAGCTCTTCCCGGCACCCTGCCGGAGAGGGGAATCATCACCGGAGGGCTCTACATCGCCATGCCCGCCTCCGGAGTGATGCGTGAGTAGTTCATCCTTGGACTATGGGTCCATAGCAGTAGCTAGATGGTTGTCTTCTCCACTTGTGCCATCATGTTTAGATCTTGTGAGCTGCCTATCATGATCAAGATCATCTTATTGTAATGCTACATGTTGTGTTTGCTGGGATCTGACTTATATTGATACCTATGTGGAGCTGAATATTATATTATCATGTCTATGTCATTTGTGATCTTGCATGCTCTCCGTTACTTGTTGAAGCCTTGGCCACGTGAATACTTGTAACTCCAAGAGGGGGTATTTATGCATGATAGTTGGGTTCAACCTCTATTTAACCTGGGATAGTGACAGCAAGTTCTAAGGTTGTAGATGTGTTGTTGCCACTAGGGGTAAAACAGCAATGCTTTATTCAAGGATGAATGTATTGTTTACATTACGCACATTACTTAATGCAATTGTCTGTTGCTTGCAACTTAATACTGGAAGGGGTACGGATGTTAACCGGAAAGTGGACTATTTAGGCATAGATGCATGCTGGATAGCGGTCTATGTACTTTGTCGTAATGCCCAAATGAATCTCATAGTAG
Source organism: Poa pratensis (assembly GCA_947311845.1). NCBI lineage: Eukaryota > Viridiplantae > Streptophyta > Magnoliopsida > Poales > Poaceae > Poa > Poa pratensis. Next base: position 23,082,125 of record CAMZMU010000082.1, read on the forward strand.
ACACCACAGCTCACACATGCATGTTATATGCACTTATCAATTGTCAATTGCCCAGCTGTAATTTGTTTACCCAGCATGTTAGTTATCTTATTGGAGAGACACCACTAGTGAACTGTGGACCCCGGTCCATTCTTTTACATCTGAAATACAATCTACTGCAATCATTGTTCTCTACTGTTTTATGCAAACAAACATCATTTCCATTCGATACGTTTAACCCTTTGTTTTCAGCAAGCCGGTGAGATTGACAACCTCACTGTTAAGTTGGGGCAAAGTAATTTGTTGTGTTGTGCAGGTTCCACGTTGGCACCGGAATCCCTGGTGTTGCGCCGCACTACACTCCTCACCAACACCTTCGAAGCAAACCTCGTTTTCCTACTGGTCGATTAAACCTTGGTTTCATACTGAGGGAAAACTTACTGCTGCACTCATCATACCTTCCTCTTGGGGTTCCCAACTGACGTGTGACGTACAAGCATTGTTTCTGGCACTATTAACCTAGAGCCACCAGCTAACAATGTAGAGAAATCTCAACATTTGTTGGAACAAGACATGGATCCCTATGGAGCTTCAAGTATTCTCCCTTCTTCGTCCACTACTCATTTTTGCCTTATGGCTAAGGATTCAAAGGTATCTCCACCTTTGGAACCCTCTACATCTTGCGATGATGAGGATGAGGACTATTATGGATTAAAAGAGAATGATATTGACTCCTTAAAGGAGAAGAGTGAGATGGTTTTTAGTGCTCTCCCTAAAAGTAGTAAAGCTTGCTCTTATTTGTGTGAAATTTTGACTTTTGCCATTAAGTGCAATGAAATCATTGAAGAAAAGGGAAGGATCGAAAGAGAGGATGCTATGGAAAAAGCATTCTTAGAAAATGCTCTTGATGAAGAGCATGAGCTTCGAGTGTCTCTTGAGGAGAAACTTGAATCTCTTGATGAATCAAATGATCTTTTTTTGCTAAAATCATTAAGGAAAGAGATCATGCTATTGCTAAATATAAAGTGCTTAAAAGGAAAAAAAGGTGAATTTGATGTTGGCAATGCTAGACTAATTGAGGACATAGAGAGACTTGAAAAAGCTCATAAGGCTTTGGAAAGTGAACACTCTCTCCTTACCAAGTCTCATGATCAACTTCAAACTCAACTATCTAAAAATGATGTGCCTAGTTCCTCTACTCAATCTTGTGATCATGCTAATATTATTGAGTAAAATGCTAGATTGAATGATGAGCTTGCCAAGTTGTCTTCTTCCATTTCTAATGTTAATGATGCTTGTGCTACTAACTCCACTTCTCGTGAAGCATCTATTTTAAAGGAGAATGTTGAGTTAAGGGCTCAACTTGAGTTGCTAACTAACAAGTATGCGAAATTGGAAGAAAGTCATGAAAAGCTCTCTAACTCTAATGAGGATCTTCTAGCATCCCATGCGAAGCTAAAATTAGCTCATGAGGCTATCACTACAAAGGTAACATATTGTGAGCCTAATGTGGACAATGGCACTACTTCTTCTCTAAATGCTTTATTGCCATGTGCTAGTCCTTGTGATTCATCCACTCACAATATTGCTACATCTTGTGATGAATTACTTTCCTTGCCTTGTTGCTCTAACAATGAAGCATCTACTTCCTCTAGTATTTTTGTTGATACTAACCATGTAGAGGAACTAAAAGAGCTCAATGCCCAAGTCGCTTCTTTGAAGAAAGACTTGGAAAAGCGTCATGTTGGGAAGTCTACACTTGACAATATGTTGAGTGTGCAAAGACGTCCTAATGACAAAAGTGGACTTGGATTCAACTCCAATAACAAGAACAAGTCCAAGTCTAATAAGAAGAACAAGGGCCAAGAACAAGCTAAGGATTCGGCCAAGATCGTTTGCTTCAAGTGCAAAGTTGAAGGGCACCATGTTAGATCTTGCCCTTTGAAGAAGAAGTCCCTTAGTGATAAGCAAAAAGGGAAGAGGCCTCAAGCTCAAACTCAAGTTTCTCAAATTGAAGAACGGCCACTTCTCAAGAAGAATCAAGCTATTCCTCCTCAAGTTGATATTTCAACTAAGAAGAAGGGAAAAAGCCAATGTTGCTACTTATGCCGTCAGAATGGTCACTTTGCTTCTTCATGTACTAGTGGTACCTTATCCAACCCTATCATAATTGATAATGTTTATTCTCTTAGGAAGGATAAGGTTGGCAATGTGTTTGCCAAATATGTTGGTACTCAAAGTGGTGTCAAGAAAAGCACCATTTGGGTTGCCAAGCCTATTGTGACTAACCTCTTAGGACCCAACTTGGTTGGGGACCAACAAGCTAAAACTTGATCAATAGGTGTTGTGGGAGGGCATTGGAGACTTGGCTACATCATGAAGAATTAAGAGATCTTCATCAAGTTTATTCTCTCAAGCCAAGTTATTTGGATTATATTGTTCTATCTCATACCAAATATTCCTCATTGCGGTAACTTGTGCTTATATCATATATACATTGAAAGTTGCTTGCACCCTTGCATGTGTTTGGTTTTGTACCTTGCTAGTGTTTGTATGTGTTTGTGCTCTCTACTTACTTATCTTGAAAAATCAAGTATGTGTATGTTGGTTTGCACACCATTTACTTGTTTTGAGCCTTATTGCTTTTATTTGATATCTTATCTTGTTGGCTCTCTTTTTGAGAGATTAATGGAGTATCCCATTTTGGGGGAGTGATGTGCTTCGTGCACTTCACAATCCTAAAAATATGTGTACATGAGGAATACCACTTAGTGATGATATATCAATATTATCTATTCTCAATGTGGTATGTCATTCTTATGAGAAATTCAAATTTTATAATGTCCATTGATTATCTCTAGTTAGTTTTGTTTGTCTCGTGTTTTAAAATTTTGATTATCACATTATGGGGGAGTAATAAGCTATGTGCATATTACAAACCTAGAAAATGTGAACATGTGAGGTATTGCCACCTAGAATTGATATTCTTCATTATCCTATTCCTATGTGGCATGTTGCTCAAACAAGTTCCATATTTGCTTAAATGCCTTTTGTCTCTCACTCTTTTGGATCTTGTTTGTGAAGGATGTTCTTGGTACGGTTTTCCCAAATATGTTCGCATATATCTTTTGGGAAACCAATTGTTTCAAGCTACTCTTTATAGTTGCTTTGCATGATCGCGTGAATATTTGAAGCTATCAAGAATATCTATTTATCTAAGCATGGCTTTTAAATCTTATCCTTTGCCATTTGCTTATTTGTTGTGAAGTTGGTCTTGAATATAATTCCTTTATACCGCCGAGAATTATCGCTATATACTCCTTGTACATGACAAGTGTTACTCATAATTGTGGTGGAATTTGTAGACCATCTTCATATTGGCTCTTGCTTTGAATTGCCTTATTTTATTGCCAAAAATTTGTGTTGATCTAACTCTCTTTTGTCTTCCTTGCATCGTTTGGATCCTTGTTGCTCTACTCAAAATTTGTTTTATGCTTTCTTGAGTTAGGAAAAGCAATGATCCCATTCTAGTGCATTTACATTCAAAGTCATACTTCTAGATAATGCACTATTCTTGGGGAAGCTATCCTACATTGAGTAGAACATCATTCTTTAAAATCGGTTTTGTATCTTATTGCTTTCCTTGAACATGGCTAGTGTTTGAATAATATGTATGGAGAGTGATGATCCCATTTGCGTGCATTTTGTATTCAAATGCAAGATCATAAATAATGCACAAATCTAGGGGGAGCTATCCTATATGCTTTTGAACATTAGTTGTCTTCAATTGGCATTTGTTCCCGATGATGTGTCTCTTTGGAAGACAAACATTTCTCGTCTTGGTACTTTGTGCCATCATGAAAGTGTAGAGGGTTTGGTTTATACCTTGATGGTATTTTCTTCAATTGATATCTTACCTTCTTTGGTATCTTTTCAAAGTGGTATCTTCAATCATGTGTTGATTTGGGTTTTTGATATAATTTGGACAATTCTTTTTCTTGTCACACTTGTGTGTGCTTTCTTGGTTTAATTGGTGTTTTATCCAAATTGTATCTTGTTTGGTTTTTGAGAGTTTTGTGCATGCATATTCACTATATGTATATCTTATGGCATGCTTACTTTCGTTGATCCAATCCTAAATGGCTAAGATGTGCATGAAATTCAATTTCACATCAATATGCACATATTTATGTGGAGTTTGTCCTATGTATTGTAGTTGCTCTAACTACTTTGGACCCAATGAGTTTGGGTACCAGTTTGTACTTGAATTTGTTTTAGATACATTGGAGATGCATTGGAAGCTTGTCTCATTTACAAGGAAGGTGGTGTCACCATGTGCTTATTGGAGCCAAGATCGGATGATCATGAACTTTTATCCTCTACATCACCCAAGGCTATCTCGGTAACAAGTATCTACCTCATGCATACTTTTCTAGCTTTCAACCTTGTGTAGATTGTTTCATGGCATGAATCTCTTTTGTTGCAATTCATTTGGTTCTTGCAAAACATTTTTATTGCAAATGTGAGTAAGCCGGGATGATTACATATCAAGGGGAATATATATAATCATTTCCATGATTCACCAATCACAAATATGTTAATCTAGCACTTTCTACTCTATGTGTCGCATATGCAATATTGATTATTTTTCAAAATCATTTACCTTTTGCAATACTTGTTATCTTTCTCGGAGCATCCCATCTTTCACTTATCCCTTGTTGATACTTTTGATGCTATGATGAGATTGTGTTGGAAGTTTATCTATATCCTTTTAAGATGAATTTTAGTCTTGTGCTATGCTTTTAAGCAAAGATTTTATTGGTATATTTATGACTTCCGGCTCTTGTTGCTCAATATTGGTTTGTTGCAAGTTGTTTTGTTTCTATCTTATCTATGCTCTCTTATACTTATTTGTGTTCAAAATTATCTAGGAAGGAGTGAGGATTTCATGTTGTGCACATCATATTGAAATTCAAATCCTACATTGTGCACGTACCTTGGGGAGCTCCCTCTTGATTTTCTTTGAACATTTGGTTGATCTTATCATAAAATCTTCTTGTGTCCAATTGGTTTTCAAATCCTTTGATTGCTTGTCTTTTTTTTTAGGTATATTTTTCTTTGCTATTTAGTTGCAATCTTTTTATTTCCACTATTGATCAATGGAAATATCCATTTGACTCTACTCATTTTATGAGAAAAGTTAAACTCATGGAGGAACTCTCACTATGTTGGCCTTCCAAAGCTTTTTGCCCATTTTGGCAATTGTTGCCAATGGGGGAGAAGTTTTGGAGGGTTTATGGCATTTGGCTTTATACTTTGATTGGTTTTTAAGTATTTGCGTTTCTTGTCTTTGCATTCGTTGTTTGGTTTTGTATATAGTGGAAACTCCACCACCGGTAATGGTTGACAATATATGCAATGAATTCATGTTCATACACACGTGCATAAATTGTGGGGGGGTTTGCACTATATATGTGGTTGGACTAACATCACATACTTTCGTAGTATTTAATGTTAGTGCAACGCTCCTTGTTCCTTAAATTCTATATTATAAACCCTCTCAAAAGAGATTGTCATCAATTACCAAAATGGGGGAGATTGAAAGTGCATGTGCCCTCATGTGTGGTTTTGGTAATTAATGACAATCTCTATGGACTAATGTTTGCATCGAGATATCTTTATCGATCTTGTCCATGGAAAAAGATTGGAGTTCATGTGTTGGACTCTAGAAGATTATATGATGACCAAGATTCTATCCAAGGGTTTATATGAAGAATGGTCATCTAGAGTCGAGCTTATTGCAAGCGTGGCTTGGAAAAGGAGATTGAGTGAACATTCAAGTTTATCTCCAAGCCATCATATATGTCAAGAAAAGAAGATGAAGAGCAAGTGGATACATGAAGACGGAGCTAAGCAAGGCTCTCCCATAAAGGAGTATGGGGGAGTATTTGAAGAAGTCTTCATCAAGCATGTGCTAGCAAGCACAATCAAGAAAGATGTTCCAACTTGAGGGAGTCAAGATCGTCTTCATCTAGCTCAAGTGGTATGATCTTGATAGGTTTTCTATTTTACCGGTCTCATGGTGTTAGTGGGAGACCAGGTTATAGGATAGGCGGCGTACTATCAAGAGGGGCTCTCAAGTGAGTAACTTGATCGCATCTTTGTGGAGAGCTCAAACCTTTGCATACTTGGCATATCATCTTTCTTGGTTTTTATTTGGCTTTTATCCATGTGAGAATTTAGAGCTTGTGTTCATCTCCATACCAAGCTCTAGTTCATCAAAAACGGATTTCATATGAATATCTTGTTGCGTTTTTTATGTTGGAGGTTTTACCGGTTTGCCTTTTCTAAGAGAGGTGAAACTCTCTCCTTGTGGCTTCCTCCTCACATGATGGACTATGATGTTTCTATGCATAATCTTGAAGAGCTCTTCGTTGCGATTCAAATGAGCCCAAGATCATCGAAATCGGAGTCCGGATGAAAAAGCTATGTTCTTTTTCGTGTTGGGTGTTTCTGTAGTTTTTGTAGGCCGGCCTGGCCGGCCCCAAGGCGGGCCTCTCGGGTGGTCAGCCAGCCTAGGCTGGCCCCAAAGGCTGGGCCTCTCGGGTGGTCAGCCAGCCTAGGCCGGGCCCAAGGCCGGGCCTCTCTGTCCTCAGCTGGCCTCCGAAGATTCCAGGTTGGCCTCTAGGCCGGCCAGGCCGGGCCCAAGGCCGGCCCTCGCGAAAATTGCCCAACGGGCAGATTTCTGCCCTATCTATTTAAGGGGTCTTCTTCCCCAAAGGGTACCCAACTGTTTGAGCACGTTTTTTTCCTCTCTCTCCTCCATTGTTGACCTTGGAAAAGCTTGCCTTCCTCTCAATCCCTCCCATGATTCTTGCATATCTTTGAGGGAAAAGTGAGAGGAGATCTAGATCTATATTTCTACCAATCCATCTCTCCTCTAAGTGAGGGGAACCATTTGGATCTAGATCTTGGAGTTCCATTTTTTGAGTTCTTCTTTGTTCTTCCTCTCTTCTCCCCCCATAAGCATTATTTGCTTTTGGTGGGATTTCGGAGTGAAGGATTTGAGCACTTGTCCTCTTGCCATTGCATTGTGCATCGGTTTGTGCTCTCCACGAGGATTCGTGGAAGTGAAAGTTTGTGAGCTTGTTACTCTTGGGTCTTTGGACCCTAGACGCCTTTTGTGGTGTTTGAGACCTTTTGTGATCACTTGAGAGCTCCCAATCCTTTTGTGGGTTCTGCCTCAAGATTGTTGTAAAGGCTCTGGATTCTGCCTTGAAGGCTTCCGATAGTGGAAGGTGAACCGAGCTTTTGGGCAAGGCTCATCGGAGAATAGGGTGCGTCCATTTGTGGCGTTTGAGTTTGAAACTCACACCCCTCCAACGAGACGCACTCCCCTAAAAAGGAGGAACTCGGGAATACATCCTCATCTCCGTGTGCCTCGGTTATTTCTATACCCGAGCTCTTTACTTATGCAGCTTACATTGTGATAGCATTCGTGCTTGAAGTTTTCTATATTGCTATCACTTTGTTACTTGTCTTGCTTAGCATAAGTTGTTGGTGCACATATGTGAGCCTAGTATATTTAGGTTGTTGGCTTGTTAATTTAAATACCTAGTTTCATTCTGCAATTATCAAGCCTAAACCGAAAACGTTTTAAATCGCCTATACACCCCCCTCCCTTTAGGCGACATCCTTGTCCTTTCATCGATGGTCATCTTCTCGTCATGCTTGGACATCAAAGACGACCAACTGTCGGCGAAGGTGCTTGCGTTTTGCTTTGACATGGTTGTGACGTCGGCGAGGCACTTGTCGATGGACGCTTGCACGGCCGCTGCGCCGCTCTTCTCTGCCTTGGCCTTCTTGTTTCCAACAGGGCGCCCATCAGACGCCGGGAACGCCGGGTCGGTCGGCACCTGCGCGCCGTGGAGGCCGTTGAGGTCGATCTGCATCTTCACCCACTTCTTGTTGTTCTCTAGCTTCACAAAGCAATGCATGAACTTGAAGTCCCGGTGCTTGTTGTAATCTCAGAAGAACAACAGAGCGTCGTTCCACACGTCCTTCACGGTCTTGCCGCTCGCCTTCCTCCTTCGGATTTGCTCAAGATCGCCGAGGAACTTGTTGCATTCGGCTTGGATGGTCCTCCACCTATGGAACATTGCGTTCCAATTGCGATCCATTGGAACCTTGGCATAGTCGCCGTAGATCATCGTCTCGCGGAATTGTTCTTCAACCTGCTTCCAATACCGGCCATAGGTTTGGTTGGAGCCGACGATGGAGTCGTTGGTCACAAGCTTCCATGCGTCGACTAGGCACTCGTCCTCCTTGGTCTTCCACCTCTTGCATGTAGTCGTCCCGGTCTTCCTCGTATTGCGGCGTGTGGTCGTCCCGGTCTCGACGTCATGCAACTCGGTCGCCACGTCCTCACCGTCGCCCTCCTCCTCGTAACTGTCTTCCTGGTCACCGTCCTCATCACCGACCTCCTCCTCCTCCTCCTCCTCCCCGACGCCGTTGACCGCTTCCTCCTCGTACCACTCGTCATTTTTCTCCTGGTCACCGGCGCCGGGCATGGTCGTCCCCCCGCAGATCATGCCACGCAACACTTTCGAACCTTCGATCTATTGGAAAAGAACAAGACGCACGTCAGTTTCATGCCGTGAACTCGACGAGCATGAGGCAAAGGACGTAGATTTCATACCATTTTGTCGTCCACGCCGGATGGCATTTCGTCGAACATGTCGACGTCGTTCCCATAGCTGGCGCCGCCACCATCGCCGTCCGCGCCAAAGAGGCGTTGGCGGCCGCTGGATTCGACGACTGGGCGCCGCCTCTGCAGCATAGGCGAGTCGACGAAAGCCCGATTGAGGTCGACGCGGAGGCCAACGTTCGGTGACTCGGAGCGGCTGCTCTCAGCGAATCCCGGCGAGATGCGTATCCCGGATCGTGGAGTCGCTCCGCCATCGAAGAACGCGGGGTTCGATGGCGATGTGGCCCCCGGCACGGTGGTGCTCACTTGACTTGCACCGCCAGCAGCCGCCATCGACGCGCTCAAGGAATCGATATGCCGTTTCCTAGCAGCCGCGCTCGTGCGCCGTCCCCTCCTGTCGATGGTGGCCGCCGCTAGACGTTCCAGCTCCTTGTCCCAGGCTTCATCGGAGATATCAGCCGGCCGGCCGTGGGATTTTCACGGCGCGGCAAAACCGGCGACGGCACCGTGATCCTTGGCAGTGCCGCCACCCCTTGCAGCGCTGATACCCAATGATTACCTGCGTGAAAAGTAAATGGATTAGGTTGAGACTCCAAGTGCAGAGTGTATGTAGTAGTGGAAGACAATTTTCCCCACGAGGGGTGACTCGAGGGTTTAATATCGAACTCTCAGGGAACCAGTATTTCAGGTGTTATCTCCTTATCCTTCTCTTGAGAACCTGCAACAAAATAAAATGTTTTGTGCCCTCAACCTCACCAAGTGGTTGTCAAGCACAAGGTGTGAGAATGATAATAAAATAAGTATGCAAACAGTAGTAAATATGCAATGATGGTAAAATAAATATGCAAGGATGATGGTAGTAATGATAAATGATATTTTTGGATTTTTTATGATGAATGCAAGATGTAAAAGTGTTTTTGTATTTTTGGATTTAATAATGGCAGCAAACAAAAGTGGTGATAAAAGTGTTGGAAAGGTGTTTCTTATAATAAAAAATGGACCGGGGTTCATGGTTTCACAAATGCATTCTCTCTTGATAACGTGGTAGACAATGGAACACTAAAATTAACATGTAAGATGGCAAGACATGGTTTGACAAGTTATTAATAATATGGGCATCACGTCCTAACATAGAGATCTCAAGTATAAGTTGTTCTCTCTCTTATGCTCCACCAAGATGCGAACTAAATCATAACACCTTAGTAATTAAGATAAATCAGAGCATAGCAATAAGTTCAATGACATGAAGTTAAAATAAGAACATGCTAGATCTAGTCATGCAGATAGTGGCCAAGGTCACATCCACTCTCCGGTAGCATGGTATTTTTGTTTATCCCTAGTGAGGCAACAAAGTAAGGTAGAAAACCCAAGTGGATCGCAGAACTTTCTCTCACGTTCACTGCACTAGCCACCCCCCGTTACTCCAACTAATGCACACGTTCCCCTCACACGCTCTCATAAACATGCTTGATCATGACAAGTAAATAAGAACGGAGTACATAATATGCATCTAATTTCATAACTGAAACAAAACCATTGCAATCTCAAACATGTATTAACTCATAATAAAGATCCACCACAAAGGAATTACATAGATGACCGTAATCATGTTCAGCAGCTCATACGGTACTAATTAGTGAAGCTCATAGAGAGGAGAGCTATATAAGTTACTTCAACAAACCCATAGTCCAGGGGTGGACTACTCCCTCTTCATCATGGTGTCGGTGGAGATGTTGTTGGAGGGGAAGGAGACCACACCGGCAGCGCCCCGCCGGAGTTTTCCCCCTCCAATCTTCAGCTCCAGGTCTCTGTTTCGTGGTTTCTGTGTTTCGGCGGCGCTCTCCTTCGCGAAAGCCCTGGGGGGTCTATATATAGTTGTTTTTAGGTCAAGACGAAGCTTCGGGAAGAAATATCGACGGCAGCGGAGGCCCGAGGGCCAGGATGGGGGACCCCACGCGGTCAGGGAATCTGGCCACGTGGGCCCACCCCTTTCGGTCTTCTGGTCTCCGTTTTTTCGATTCCTTTGCGCCTACGTTTTGTTCCTTCAAAAAAAATGATCCCCGTAAAGTTTCAGGTCATTTGGACGTCGTTTGGGTCCCTGAAACATCAAAATATAGAAAAAGGGGTTTTCTGACAGCGCAGGGTTAATTCCAGAAAAATGGGGAAGTTGTTAATTATCCCCAAAACTCAATATAAATCATGAATATAACCCTTATATGATGCAAATAACATGGAATAACATGTAATAAAATGTAAAGTTCATGTATGCATTTTACATGCATCAAGCGCCCCGTCGGCCCAATCCGCCGCCGCGAGCACCGCCACGGTTGCGCTTGATGGGCGACATCGCCGGCCGGATGTGGATCGCCCAATGTGGAAAAAGCGGGAAAGGGGTGAGCGGGGGAAGCAAATGGCGGGGAAGGAGGGGAAAGTGATATTGTGCATGTCGTGTCGCTGACGCGTCGTGCCCGTTCGTCAATATCAGACGTGACTGCGTTGCCGCGCGTTGCCGCGAGTTGCCGGCGCACCCGCTTGCGTCCCTAGAACCTGGGCTTGAAGCGGGGTTGCCGGACGTTCTATTGGGACGTGCCGGCAACTTTCGGCGCGCGCCGCTTGGGGAATTTTGGTGCCGGCGCGCCCAAAACGTCGATTGGGAGCGGAGTTGGACGCGCCGATGGAGATGCTCTAACATGCAAGAAAAATAAGATGAACCAACAAAAAAACCTCCATCCACAACCGGCCGCTTGCCAAGACGGCTATCTAAACGCCGCCGTTCAGCGCAAGCGTCAGAAAGATTAGAACGGGAAATTGGTCAGCCATGGAGAAGACGAAAAAAGAAAGATCGTATGTGGCAAATCATATATAGGCAAACAAATAGTACAAGTAACTTATAGTTGCCAAAAAAACAAACGTAGGGACCAACTTTGTAGGAAAAAAAAGCATGGAAAAAAATAGAAAACATGGGAACCAAGTTTGCCTAAAAAGGAAAAAAAAAACACCGGGAAGACATGCAATGACCGGCTAGGAGGTATCACATAACCGAAAACCTGCTAGCCAGTTCAGGGGCACTGGGGCAGGGGAAAACAAACAAAGGAAAGAAGAAGTTGGGACACGGAAGGAACCGGGAAAGACGAGAAGGAAAGAATAGGAAGAAGCCAAACACAAAACTGCGCTAGTCTCCACCCAATAGAACACAGCCACGTAGGACCAGCACCTGTACGTGTCATCAAACGATAGGGCGAAAATAGGCAAAAAAAACTGTCAGAATTACAATCCTTCCTCTTATTATAGTAGTGTATCTCTTCAGTTCCAAAAGGCAAATCAACCAAATTGCTCACTGGAAAACCTTTCATGCTATTTTCTAGTCGAAATTAGGTGTGATCGACCATTTGTAATGTTAAAATTATTAGAAAATTACTTATTTTACCACTTCAGAAGGAAAAACCAAACTGGCAATATTTTTACAACAGGTGCCAAAGTAGCTCTACAAACTTCGTGATACGGATGATTTGGCCCGATCTTTCAAGATGCACAACCTGCCGATAGAATCTCCCAATCACGTGGCTAATACAGGCAACCTGAAGATGGGGATATCTGATCCTGCGAGCAACTCGTCGATGACGACGAACCTCACGTCGGTGTAGATGACCAGCACGCAACATATTGATAAACAACACGCCTCACACCACAGCATGACAATCCTTGATGAACAAGAACCTCCACGCAAGATCTCAATAAGATAGATAATCAGACGAACGCAGATGCGCCGTCATAACAGACGAGTATAGATGAATGCTTCGCCCCGGATACACATGAGTTTAACTCAAATTTTAACCTAATATTCAACCTCCCCTATCCTGGTAGCACCCCTCCTATATATATATAGGTGGGAAAACGTCCTACCCTATGGAGTTGGACTCCAACTCCGACTTAAACCTGGTTTGACTCAAACTTGATATAAACCGACATATTAAATAGGTTCGGCCACAACACTAGGCACGCATGCCATATGGATGCCCACATCATCCTCCTCTCCTTGGAAAGGCGTTGTCCTCAACACTGGAAGGTCTTCTCCAGCATGTGGCGTCGAATCAGCGACATCTCCACTCTTCATCTCCAAGTCTTGCTGGCCTGCCACATCACATACTCCCTCTCGGCTAGCTTGACTTACTGCTGCACTTGGTGCCTCCTTTCTTCTCCATATAAGATTATATTTTGGCACCGCCACCTTCATCTTCTTATCAACCCTGGATGCAGCCTTCTGTACCTTGGCGTGAACCATCTTTGCATAATCCTGCAAAACAGGTGCAATGCGAGGACCACACAATTGACGAACACGTCCATCTTTCCCTCTGTGCATGCGCACTGCTGCTCCCACACTCCGTACTGGTGCCCCAACATGCCTGCGGTCTACGACCCTCGCCTCCATGTGCACCGATACACGATCATCACGAATATCATCTGTCTGAACGCCTTTGTCGACACAAACAGGAAGTGCAGAACACGCTTCAACATCCTTCTTTTCATTACTAAGAGGCTCAACATCAACTATCTTGTCGCCAACAGGCATAGCTGAAATAACAACTGGCTTGTCATCAACAGGCATAGCGGAAATAACATCAGTACCGATGCTCCCTACACCATGCTCCCCTTCTTGAAGTGTGACCGTCCTCGGTCGCGGTGTGGTCTTGTGCACCTTCTCCTTGCGCACAACTAGCACCACGTCAGATTGGATCTTCTCATCCGCCATAGGCTTCAACGTCCTCTGTTTGCCATGATGAACAAATGCATATGTTTTGGCTCGCCCAACATGCATAGCATTGCGATCATACTGCCATGGACGCCCAAGTAATAATCCGCACACCTCCATTGGCAACACATCGCACTCCACCTCATCAACATACTCACCAACTGTAAATGGCACATGCACATTATGCGTAATCTTCAGCATCCCACAACTATTCAGCCACTCAACATGCTTTGGTTCTGAAATACGCCATGTAGACAACCCCAATGATTCCACCATTGGCTTGCTTATGCCATTAGTACAGCTACCACCATCAATCATCAACTTGCACGCTTTACCTTTTATCATACACTGAGTCTGAAATAAAGTCCAACGCTGACATCTGTCAACTTTCATGCAAGTGTCATAATGTACTCTCTTGAGTTGCACATTCAGCCCACTCAATGGTACAGCCTCCTCCACGAGAAACTTGTCAACATCAACCTTCTTCTCCTCTGAAATATTAATCGTTTTTGCTGCCTTGTTGACATTATCCATTGGAACATCCGCCTTGTCCATCTCCGTGGACTTGTCCACGAATCTAGTACGCAGAAATTGTTTCAATTCCTCCCAATTAGATGTTCCCCATGTGATTTCTTCGCACACCTTTCTTCACGCCACCAACTAGACACCCTTGTGTCCACTCGCCGGTGCATTGCGGTATGTCCATCAAAATTGCTATCAAGTATGCGACATCTTGCAAAACCACGTTCCATATGAGATTCCCACGATTGATATTCTGCAAACATTGCGGAACTGTCCAATCTCCAGTTGATTTTGTCGCATCATATGCCAAACCAACCACAATATTGACATAGTCATGATATACGTCGTCCGACTTCTCCGTCAAACTAACAGGCCTTGACAAACCCATTTTTCTGAATGCAGCTCAAACCTGAGTCCAACCTGACCCACGCACAAACTCCTCTTCTATTTTATTTTCTTTTGCAAAATCTGGTACAAAACCGATCCGAACGGAAACTTACTGAAAATTCGATCCGAATGCCAAGTTCATCAATCACCACAAAATTCAGATCTGATTGCAACCGTGTCAATCTGATCTGCACAAACACTTTCCTTTTCTTTTCTGTCCAGAATTAAGCCTACAAAATCCGGAACAAATCAATTCCGAGAACTGCTTTTTCCTTTTCTGTTTCCTTCTTTTTTATTCCGATCTTTTTTATTCTTTCCAATACGAAATCTCGTCCCCTTTCCTTAGCTGTCTCGTACACAAACGGAAATCGATCTCAACCAAAGCCTCCTTTTTTTTCGCCCGGACACCACGAGGGAACAGATCCGATATTTCCTCTAGCAACAATACGAGTCCAGTTGAGAAACGCGTCCTGTCTTTCCCGTGAGATTGGAAACAGAACCCTGCCTTCGATCTTCTTCCTCGCGAACTCACTGAATAAACCTGGCGCTTGTCCACCTCGTCGAGCTGTTTAACGAACTCAGACGTCTCACCACCAACCAGTTTGCCAACCGGAGAAACTTTTCCGTCTCGTCCGGTCACCGAAAATTACGCCGTCCAACGTGGGCTCTGATACCAAGATGATACGGATGATTTGGCCCGATCTTTCACGATGCACAACCTGCCGATAGAATCTCCCAATCACGTGGCTAATACACGCAACCTGAAGATGGGGATATCTGATCCTGCGAGCAACTCGTCGATGACGACAAACCTCACGGCGGAGTAGATGACCAGCACGCAACGTATTGATAAACAACACGCCTCACACCACAGCACGACAATCCTTGATGAACAAGAACATCCACGCAAGATCTCAATAAGATAGATAATCAGACGAACGCAGATGCGCCGTCATAACAGACGAGCATAGATGAATGCTTCGCCCCGGATACACATGAGCTTAACTCGAATTTTAACCTAATATTCAACCTCCCCTATCCTGGTAGCACCCCTCCTATATATATATATAGGTGGGAAAACGTCCTACCCTATGGAGTTGGACTCCAACTCCGACTTAAACCTGGTTTGACTCAAACTTGATACAAACCGACCTATTAAATAGGTTCGGCCACAACACTAGGCACGCATGCCATATGGATGCCCACATCACTTCGAAAGTAGCAAAAATATCTTCAAGGCCACGTAAGAGCAACTCTAACAGCTGTCCTTTATTAGGAGATGTGCCCTAAAAACGGTTTTATAGGCCACCAGAGGGCAAAAAACGAGCTCCAACAGCTGCCCTATGTGGTGCCCTATAATAGGGCTGCCCCAAAATTTGGTCCTCTCTGCCCCATATATGGGGCAAATAGGGTCGCGCGCCCCCTGACCTATCCCTTCATTTCGGCCGCGCGTGAACCAACCGCCCTTCAGTTTCCCCTCCCCCGCCGCCCCCGCGCGCGATTCAGCTGCCGCCGCCGCGATTCGCCCCGCCCCGCCGCTGCCCCGACGTAGATCCGCCGCCGCCGCCACCTCCCCCACCTCCCCTACCCCCGCCGACGCCCCCCACCCTCCGCTGCGGCCTTCCCCGCGCCGGATTTGGCCGCCGCCGCCGCCGATGTGGCCGCACCGAAATCGCGGTTCCGGTGGCAGCAGCAGTCGCGGCTCGCTGTGGCCGCGCCGCGACGGGAGGAGCCCCGCGCCGCCGCCGGTCCGCAGCTCGACGGGCTTCCGCGGCGTGCGGCGCCGTGACTCCGGCCGGTACGCGACGGAGATCACGGTGGACCACACGAGGATGTGGCTCGGCACCTTCCCCACGCCGGAGCTCGCCGCGCGTGCCTACGACGCCGTCGCGTGGCAGTACGGCCGGCCGATGTCGGAGATGAATTTCTCCGACGTCGAGACCGCCGAGGATGCCACGGCCGTGGCTCCGGAGTTTCGCGTGGTTTGCCACGCCATCGAGGAGGAAGACCGGCAGGCACGCCGCCAGCTCCGAGCCGCGCAGGCAGATGAGGCGGCGATGGAGAAGCTCCGACGGGAGAACCCCGAGCTCGTTTAGGAGTAGTTAAGAGTTTATTAGGTTGAACTTTTAAATTTGGGTCAGTTTGTTGAAATTTATGTATGAAATGTCGTCAAACTATCTTAAATTCGGCTCAAATTTAGTTTCGAATTGGCTATGTATGCCCTAAAATAGGGCAACTGTTGGAGAGGAGGCGCCCTATTATAGGGCAGCTGGTAAAGCAGAATTTTTATTCGTGCCCTAAAACGCTAAAACAGGTGCCCTATACACGAAAACAGCCCTCGTAATATAGGGCAGCTGTTAGAGTTGCTCTAATAACAGAGAAGATAGGTATGGAAGTGGCATGCTGAACAAATAGTCCTCGCGCTCGAATCAGCAAGCTATTATGTACAAGATGGTACAAGATGAAGTAGCACTACCCCATGAAACACAAATCACCAAGTCAAGATCCGATAAAACCTCGCATGTACCAACAACACATTTATAATAGTGGACCACAAAGTTCTTACAGAACAGCGATAATATGAGTAACAGCAAAACCTAAACAGCAGCAAACGGCTGGCAGGAAAAATCAGGGCCCAAGCGGTATTGCCGTCCTCCTAAATACAAAAGTTCTCATATGGATGAGTTAGCCAAGAGATCGGACGTCTTCGCAGGTTAGTAGGGCTGGTGTCGGCTTTTGATTCTCTTTTCCACCCGCGATACAAGTGTGCTAGAGATCCAAGACTTCTTTGTTTCTGCTACATCCTCGGAGCGCCAGCAACATAGACGACCATCTTCACCTCCTGTCCACCCAAAGATGCCCCTGTTTTGTCCAAGGCTCTGAAGACTGCTTCCAACTGGGTATATGCTCCTGACGACTCCTGTGTGGCCTCCTTCCAGGACAGCCTCCGCCGAACCAATTGCTCCCGCAGGGTCATTTCTTACAGGGAAGTAACCCATTGTGCCCGCACTTGTGCCACCAATCGCCCATAACCGGTCATCAGGAAGAGAGTAGTGACAGTCAACAAAATAGTCCACCTGTCATAGATTAAAAAATAAATATAGGAATTTCTGAATGATTTTGTGCCGTGAACTATTGAGAGAAAACAAGATCACATGCATGTAACATCAAGATTGATACTAAGAAACTGAATAACATGGAATATACAAGATAGGTTAAGCAGTCTCGGATACTCACATGGTCAAGGTTCCACTTATCAGTGGCCAAGGAACGAGCATCCTCTATATTCAATTCCCTAGTCCCATCATTCCAGTCCCAAGTGCTGTGATAATAAATAGCAATCAGCATAATGATAAACTTGTGTTATACGAAACAAGTAGGAATGCCATAACATTAGAGGTCAAAACGGAGCAGAACCGGTCAGAAATGGGCTCTACCGTTTTTTTACTTTTCACCAGAAACAGATGTGAATTCAGAAGCTCTGGTTAAGAAAACAAATAGGAATAGAAGAAACGAATGCTAAACAAATAAGGAGTGGATACAGAATATAACCGAATATTTACCAAAACAAAAGAACACACCAAGTATAACCATGCACAAAACAATAACAAAAATGCAGATCATGAATTTTCATAAAAACAGTCCCCCTCCAGGTCAAATTCGTATGGCCATTTATTTGTCTCTTCTCCTGTAACACAGCCTGGGACAAAGCCCATATCTCCTCTCTCCATCCTTCCTTATTCTGTTTCATGGCAGGCCTAGTGCGTTCCTTAAGCCCTAGCCTCTACAGTACTTTAATTAAACATCAGGGAGTTTCACTGTAACAAAAAAAAGGGATTTCGGCAATTCGAATTACGTTTCCGTTTGTGCCGGAAACAAAACTTATGTTCTCATTTCCTATCCCCATACAAAGTATCTGTTACCTTTTCCAATACTTTTTTATCTCTTTTCCAATTAACAAAAGCTAAAAGGGTAGATTTAATTATTATTATTCTGTGAATTGAATAATTTAACAGAACCATTTAGAACATCATGGAGAAAAATATTACCTTAGTGTTTCAATATGAGTCAAACACCAAAGTTTCTGATACATATTTCCACAAAAACCCACCTTAGCAACAGAAGTCCCCACATTCATAACCTAGGGAACATCAAATATCAAAGGCCCATCACCAAAAAGATTGATAGACATAATGCAGTAACTTTAGGGAAAACCATTAAAAACAGCTTTAAGAGCATAATGTCGTTAGCAGACCTGATAATAAATACTACTCCCTCCGTTTTTAAATGTAAGATGTTTTAGGTGTTTCACATGTTGTCTAGATGCATACTAAAATGAGTGAACACATACACTAAAACGTGTCTAGATACATTTGTATACATGTGAATGTGGGCAAATGCTAAAACATCTTATATTTAGAAACAGAGGGAGTAGTACTCAAGTAACAACATATCGAACTCATAACCTTCAACTATTAGAAAACAAATGATCAAAGCACAACAGACAACTATCACGTACAGATAGCAAATTATTGTCCTCGTCAATATCACCATCAGTGTCAAATAGGCATACTAATCCGTCGACTGCCGCAGAAACGAGTTTACTCTGTTGATTTGGTGCAAATCGAACCTGTCAAACAAAAAGTGACAAATCATTACAAGAATGACTCGTAGTAGTTACCAATCCAAAAGTTGTAATGGACACATGATATGAAGTCAGTAAAAAAGTATGAATAATTAGGACAGTAATATCATCAACTAGTCAAGAAAACAAAAGTATGTGAGAGCACCAACTGCCATCATAATTATTGTAAAAGGATATCCACATGAACAGAAATTTTGACAACTTGCTTAGTATTGTCACATCCAGATAACCTCTGATATCAGAGTCCTTCAATTTGCACACAATTAATTGACAAAAAAATGCCATCAAATAACAATAGGAGCCAGGAGACATATAATATCAAACGAAGTACAAGACTGGAAGTCTCAGGGAGTAACGCTGGCACCACTTTTATGTGTAAACTTTATACAGAAGAGTATTTCTAAGACAATTTATTCTGTTAATCAAGACAATGATTATTTGTCAAATTGCTTAAGTTGGAGTCAAGCTTTTTCGAGTATGGCCGGCGCTCTCCACCAGCTAGCGGTGCCCTACGGATACCGCGTAAACACTTTCTTGATATGAACCAAAAGTTTTCTGAAAAAAAGCATTATTCCATACAAGCCCACATGCAAGGTTCCAAGCTTGAGAGCAAATTACAGTAACAAAAATGTCCTCGAAAATAAGATAAAGTTCAACATCGAATGACAGGAATTTTGCCATTTTTCACTTAGATCGCAAATAAGGGCAGGATGCAAGTTAGCCTTCCTCTTAGTGGAAAACATGTAAAACTCCATACAATAATGCACACCTGTGTTACATCATCCATGTGGGAATCCTCTAAGCAGGCCAGCTGTTTTGAACTTCTCCAATCCCACAACAGAACCTACAATCAAGAAACTTGAATGAGACTCGACATGAATAACCTCATGAAATCTTAGTCTTTTTTGCTCTAACAAACGTGTAAATGAACTAAAACAATCATCGCATTCCAACACGTCAATCAGCCTGTGAGCCGGAATGCGCCTACAGCCTAATGTTTGCTAAAGCCCAACCCCCATTTGCAGGGATGTAACCATTCTGCGGAGCTATAAGGTGGACAGAGCCATACGTGGTGGATATGAGAAGAATTTAGGCTGTTATGGTCTTATAGATACAACTCTAATCTGTGAAAGAACAAAAGCAATTACCTGGGAATTAGAACCAGCAGCAAGTATGTTACCACTTGATCCACCAAAGGAAAAGCTAAACATTTCATGCGAGGCGCCACCATTTAGCAAAGATATCTGGCAGATACTCAGAGAACAGTAAAATGTTTCAATTTAGAAAATAGAAATATATTAAATCCAACCATATTATTTTGCAAATAGCTGAAGCAAAAGTTATACAGTACGCTGAATGTAAATACAGACCAAAAACATGACAGTAAATGAAGTACTAAAAATCATGAACTGAGATAAGACCTAGTCAATGGCTGATTGATTATGTTCGGTAGCATAAGGAGACAAAAACTAAAATCGCAAGAAGAAATTGCGGATATTTCCGTGTTAACGTAGAAAAAGTTTATATTTGGCCAGAATTGAACAATGTCTTCTAAATTTTATGGATTTACTGTTCCAGTGTTATGTTGTACTTTTTACATTATGGCATTTCATTTGCATGGAAAAACAAATTAGTAGTCAACAGAACAGACAAAACGCAAATGGATATAATAGATCGTATTGGAATTGTATGACTTGTGAGGCAAACTCGATCCAACCCAAGCATCACAAGATACATGTCTGACAACTTTATGAGAACACAAAAAAATTACAGCACAGAAAGTGGGAGTCATATTATGACTTAGAATATACTAAAAGAAGGAACTATATAGATGTGAGTCTGATATTCACCAAAAAAATCCAATCATGCAGATTCACATAATATTGATGTACAACTGACATGAACATTCAACAATCAGGAGGTACTAGAAAGAAAACCTGCTTAAAGCTTCTTGTGTCCCAAGCTCTGATGGTTCCATCACCAGAACAAGAGCACATTACTTGTGGTGACGACGGAGCTGAAAAAGAAATTTCATGGATAGTCCCAGTATGTCCTGTGCATTCCCCCAAATACTGTCCAGTTGCTGGAGAATAGAACTTTAGTGCGTTTGTTGACAAAGAAACCGCGAGCTTTGAGATCTCCTGGCTTGTCACAAGATGTATGCAATAAGACACAGAGAACATAAATCCAAGCACCATCTATGTTATCTTTTTCAAATGAACTGGCATATATAGTATCAACAGATAGGAAATAAAAAACGATAGAAGCTCTGTTCTAATCTAATCGGGGATCGAAACATGGCATGTCGATCATCCGTTCAGAAACTATCTACTTCATTTTCAACCGCATCAGGATTTTTGCAGCTTAAAGCTAAGCCAATGAAACTGGGGAGAGGGAACCATGTACCAAGAAGCGATCTGGAAGACGTAGTCGTCACCAAAGTTGGTCTGGATGCTGTTCCTGAGGCCGAGCCGCCTCGTCGCCGAGGAGGCGAAGCTAGCGGCAGGGACCGGGGAGCTGGAGGCCCCCGTGAACGGGCTCGCCTCAGCTTCCACCTCCATTGCCGTTCCTGCCGCCGTACCTCCTCCCTCCATCGTTCTCTTCAGCACGCACTGCCTAGAATAATCAATCGGCATATAGTATTTCAGTGTCTGAAAATCGCACATTTCTAGAAAATCTCACTGTCCCATTCACATGGATATACTACATAGTAGAAAGATTTTGCCTTGGCATACAACGTCCCGTACACAAATTTGTAATACAGAAGGGATATGCATATGCACCGTCTACAGCAGCAAAGGAAAATTACCTTGATTGGCTAGGAGCGAGCGGCGGAAGCAGGGGAGGCGGATGAAGGAGGGGCGGAGCACGGGATGTCGCTGCTGATGACGGGGCGTTGGCGGCGGACGGCGGGAGAGCGCGGGGGAAGGAGGGGCGGCGGCGCTCTGGCTGTGCGAGGAAGCCCTAGACGACGGGGAGGGGAAATTACGAGCGGTAGTGGGGCGGGGAGCCGAGCCACGTCATCGCGCCACGCTGGCTTTTCTCCGCCCAGCTGGTTTAGTTGAACCATTTTAGGGTCTTTTATTTTTCCTTCCCACAGGCAGGTGGGACCTGCATGGAGTAGGCAGCGTTAAGGTTATATGAGCCGGACAGAAAAATATAGGGGTGATTTGGCAAAAATACGCTGCCACGTGTCCGCACCAGAACAAATTGGACCAGTTTTGCACAAAAATGACAAGTTGTTGTACCACCCCACCCCAATTTTCAAGTAATTGTATGAATTTGCACATGCTAGACAAGTATATGTATGATGGGTGCCATTACCTCTTTTTGTAACTATGCTCTAAATGAGTTAAACAAAAAATATCATGTGGCACAACATATTAACGAGAGAAACTCTAGAGAAAACCCTGCCCCCGCCGTCGGCCTCTCACATACTGAGATCGGGCACCTCGTCTCACTTGCCCCCGACAGATTCAGCCGTGCATCCATCGTCTCCAAGCTGCACTACTACCTACACATCTTCGGCTCCTTCGAGAACCTCCTCCGAGCGTTGAAGGGCGACGCTTATCTCCTCACAAGCAGCCTCGAGAAGGTGGTCAAGCCTAATGTTGTGTTCCTGCGGGAGTGCGGGCTAGGTGCTTGCGATCTTGCCAAGATGTGCATAGGTTGGCCAAAGATACTTATCACCAACCCGGAGCGTGTCGGGTGATGGTGACTTGTGATGAAGGTTTAGGTGCGCCCCGTGGCTCTCTAATTTCAGGCATGCGTTGCATGCTGTTTCATTCGTCGGCAAGGAGAAGATAGCCTCCAAAGCAGAGTACTTGAAGAAGACTTTCAGGTGGTCGGATGCCGAAGTGAGCATTGCTGTGTCTAGATTACCGAGTTTGCTGACGAGGTCAAATGAATCACTCCAGCGCATGTCCGAGTTCCTCATCTCCGAGGTGGGGTTGGAACCGGCCTACATTGCTCATCAGCCGGTAATTGTCGGTCTTAGCCTCGAGGGCCGGCTCAAGCCCCGGTACTATGTTGTAAAGTTCCTCAAGGATACTAAATTGCTAGATCACGAATTGGAGCTACTCTACAATTTTTAAGGTGACTGAGAAGGTATTCGTGGAGAAGTTAATCTGCCCTCACAAGGAATCTGCACCGCACCTTGCTGAAGATTATATCGCCGCTTGTAGAGGGGAAGTGTCGATTAGTTTCAGATTTACATGAACGAAGAACAAACTATGGAAATTGTAACAGCGTATGGCACGACAGAATTTTCGCGTAAGCTGGTAATTCACATTAGTGTGTGTTTGCCTAACTAGATGATAGTTTTCTTCTTTAGTATGTGTGCCCCATGCTGGTTTGGTCGTTGCTAATGCTTGATGAAACCGGTAATTTAATTCATGAACCCTAGGTGCTGTTGTCTAGGTGTTGTTATCCTTCAGCAATCAAGAAAGCATCGCCTAGAATCTCTGAAAATGAGAGGCCATTGGATGAATGGGTAGACCAATTTTGTTTTGAAACCAAAACCCAGAAAACCAGGAGCAAAAGAGCCGCCCTTCATTTTTCGTTAAATACATCTGTATAAATTGCTTTCATTCCAAAATTTATGTAGCATTTTGCATTCTTTTCATTGTCTTCTTTGTTCCGCCATTTTTTTTTAGATTGTTCCGCCATATGTTAGTACTAAGTTTGCAGTACAGTCTTTTTTATATCTAGATTATGCTTTAGAAAATAAGTTTCTACTGGGTGTCTTTTCTGCATTTTGATTTCTTTCCCCTTAGCCTTCTCTATCTTTGTTCCTGAATCATGTAGCTGATTTTACTTTTGCTGAGAAAAAAATTAAACTTCAAAAGGTGATCTATTTGGGACTAAAGCATGTTCAACTATGAACAATTTTCATTGGTTACATCTGTCATTGATTGTCAGAACTAAACCAAAGGAGATAGCATGAATTAGTCTTGTGATATCTCTAGCATTCAGTGCTTGCTTATGTGCAATTGCATCTCAGCACAAATCTACATGTACATCGATTTGGCTCATTCTCCATACTAACATAAGTAGCAATCTGTTTTCGTTATGCAATTCTCTATTATGATTGTGTTTAATGATGGAAGATGGGTAACTATCCACGGTACTGTTCCATACCATGATATCATTCTCTTGAATTCTCTTGAGGACGACGAGTCAAACTATTTCCCTGGTAAAAGTCGTGGAAGATATTTGTGATTCACATTTCAGTCCAAAAGAAAGAAAAAACACTTAGCATAAAAACTGCAAATGTCAACAGCATAAAATAGTACAATAATGTTCATCGACGGGTATAATTGCATAACATTAATCAGATGATACTATATGATGGTGGCAATAATCAACTGGAGCAGATTGATTTGGCTCGAAGTTATACACGAGGGGCAAACCTGCTTGCGCATCTGATGCAAACTTAATTTTGTATGGAAACATGTCTCTGGCTGGGAATATCTCCTTATTTGTCAATGAGGTGGCAACATATGATTCTTTACGAAATTTTCAGTGTCCTGGACTTCCGGCCCTGTTCACCAGTTCAACTGCCTCGATAAATGTATTTCGCATCTATATTTTCTGTGTCTGGATGGGTATTAGAATATGTACATTGTGAAGGCTGAGGTGAGGAAGGCTAAGGATGTGTTCGGTTCTGGTACCAGCTGGAATGGAACGGAACCGTTCCACACCTAGGGCTCATTCCAGTGTTCGGTTTTTAGATGGAATGGAACGCAGTGGTTCCACCAGAGGGAATATTCCTCTAATATGCGGAACGCACTGGTCCGGCCGAATCGGCCGGACGAGGTGGAATCGCTGGCTAATCATCGCACTAAAGAAAAAGGTTAGGCCTCTCTCGCTCGTTAGGCCGGAGCAAGGCGCGACGGCCACGCTGGAGCAAGGCGCGACGGCGGCCGCCGGCCGGAGCCAAGGCGCGGCTGCGACGGCCGGGGCGGAGCACGGCGCGACGGCGACGGCCGGGGCAGAGCAAGGCACGGCCGCGCCGTAGCAAGGCGCGACGGCGGCCGCCGGCCGGAGCAAGGCACGGCCGGGGCGGAGCAAGGCACGGTCGTGACGGCGCTAATTTTTTTAAATAATACATTTTCTAAAACAAATTACAGGAATAATACTCGATTTGAAGAAATTGCATAAATATACCACCCTCGGCTTCGGTGTGGCCGATAGGACCTTGTCGGCCACAGCGTGACCGACTAGCTCCTCGGCCGACGGCTGCTCGCATGTGAGACCTGCTCGGCCACGGTGTGGCCGACAGATGCATGCGCCCGACGTTCCCATGGCTTCACTCGTCTCCTTGCTCGTGTCCACGCTCTCCCGCACGCTCGCCGTCGTCCCGGCCCTCGCCGGCCGCCATGGACCACCGCAAGGCTTGCCGACATGTCTGCAAGCTAGTCCTATATCCACTCTTTCGATTCCCTACCTCGGCGCCATCTCTTCCCTCCTCTCCTTCACGGGAACGAGCTCGCCCCGAGCTGCTCTCCGTCCGGTCACGACGACGACGTTGTCGCCTCAAGCCTCGCTGAGCTCCAAGATCATGTCCTGGAGATACGCCTTGACCTCTTCTATGGACGACATGAAGAACAGGAGCCGGATCAAGAAGTTGCCGGGATGTCGCCAATCCTGTCATCGACTACGTCCGTCCGAGAGCACATCGTCGCCAAGATCGTCACGACGAACGAGCACATCGTCGGAGCCGTTCCCGGCGTGCGCGCGGAGGGCACCGGCGTGGCAGCACTGGCAGGCCACGGGCAAGCCCAGCTAGCTTGCAATGCGCGATAGGCATGCATGCAGAGAGCGTCAGCTAGCTTCCGCGTCGTGTTCTCTGCACTAGGATTCGAAGCGACGGCCGTGCGACGAAGCAGGCGCACGCGGCCAGGCGTGCACACACGATAGTGGACTTGTCGGTCACGCCGTGGCCGACGGGCCAGTCGGCTTCGATGTCAATCGGGTGAACCTACTTATCGACCACGGCGCGGCCGATAGGTGCTGGTCGGCTACGCCGTAGCCGACAGGGTCCTATCGGCCACACCAAAGCCGAGGGTGGTATATTTGTGCAATTTCTTCAAATTGAGTATTATTCTTGCAATTTGTTAAAAAATGTATTATTATAAAAAAATAGCCGCGACGGCCGGGGCGGAGCAAGGCACGACAGCGATGGCGGCCGCTGGCCGGAGCCAAGGCGCGACGGCGGCCAGGCGAGCAGCGCCGGCGGCGACGAGAACGAGCCGAGGCGCGGCGGTAGCCAGGCTAGCAGCACCGGCGGCTTCCGGCCGGGCCAGAGCAAGGCGCCGGCGGCTTGCCCCAATCTGACTCTCTCCACTTCGATTTGGCAAAAAAAAACTGCTTTTCAATTAATTTTCTATGTTAACTCCGGTTTTGAGATAAAAAAAATCAAGTTTAGGCCCTAATTAATTGAATGTTTAACAAATATCACCGTTCCATTCCGCTTTTCAATTCTCCAACCGAACACAAAATAGAACCATTCCATTACAATTTTTTTGTCCTAACCGAACACGAGGATGAAACCGTTCCACCGTTCCATTCCGTTCCACCCTATTCTAAAACCGAACACACCCTAAAAGAAGAGGAACTAGTACCACCAACTCGAATCTCGAACCATTCTAAGTACTATTAGGAACTAGTACCACCAACTCGAATCTCGAACCATTCTAAGTACTATTTGTTTAGGGACTTCTAACTAGTTTATTTGTTGTGGTAACAGTTCACTCTTTCATGCTTTGCTTATTCAACAAAATTAACCAATGATTTCTTGTCTTTGTTTCAAACTGAAATACTCCCCCAGTCATATAATGAGTAATAACATCAATATTATATCACAGGAAGTGCAAGTAATTGTTGATAAAAATCATGTATTGACCAATCAAAATCTGGCTCACGTTATGATTGTCATATGATTGATCAGATAGCGATGGATTTGATTACCCAATTCGTTTTTTGTCAATCATTATACATTAACTGCGTTATGTTGCTCAGATGATGCTGGAGAAGTAATATCATCTGCAGAGTTTGCTTCTGAACCAACAACCTTGGGTTTAACCAAAAACACAAACACATATATGTTGCATACGAGCAAAGATAACTAGCACACACGTCACAACAAAAAAAACTAGCACAAGATACATAAATGTAACTTGCATGTACCCGGTGTATATCTCAACCAATTAACCCCATCTCTTCTCATCACCAAAATTCAACAAACAGCCATAACAAAACCCGCTAACAAACACGCCCCCAATCCACAGATCGAAATTTCAACCGGAACAGACAAAGATCAGCAGACCAGTACATCGCATCAAAATTCTGCAGTTTCTGAGATGGCCGGGCCTACACATCAAAACTAGGCATCGCTACTCAGACATGGCGGCTCTCAGCTGAACGCCATAGAGGTACAAAATGAAAAACAAAAGCCGGCAGAAAAACATCCCTTCCACTTCCAGCGTCCTCCACAACATGTATCTTAGACGCAGGATCAAATGTTTCGGATACTACCATGATGAATCAGATCGCTTTTTTGCTTTCCATAGCTATCTTTTATGTTGCCCTTTTAGACTTTCGCAGTAATTATCATCTTTTTGCCATGCTTCGTCATCTTATGTACAGTTACCAGCAGAGCCTCAAATGACAAATGTCTGATCAGCATATCCATCCATTAAGCAAAAGGCGGCTTCCACGTCCAAGCTATGACAAAGGAATAGCCTTGTACAGGTTTGACGTTCCATGGAATACAGTGAGGTGTGCCCCGTTAAGATAAGCTTCCAACTGCAGCCAGCAAGTATAGATTAGATTTACATCTCTCAGCCATCTGAACCCAACACAATAGCAGACGATAAATCACATAACTCGGCAAACTGTAACAAACCTCTTCATGGGGGATTCTAGAGAAACCAAACTTCTTCGTCCAGATGGCTTCAGCTTCATGGGCGGCTGGAAGCATGAAGTGCTTGATCTTCAGTGAAATCAGCATCCTTTCCACGCATGAGAACAAAACTTGGAAGTAGCCCTGTTTTTTAGTAAAAACATACAAGGAAACAAAAAGGATATGGAATCAATATGACATATCTAGACATGAATGGAACAAATAGGCTAACTCTTTATGAATGTACTATAGATAGAACAGCATTTGTTGACAGCACGGATGATATAATAATAAGAACTGCAGACTCACCAATCCTTGAAGATCCATACTTGTTGCAACCAGTGGCAATTCTGCCACGTCACCTCCCATGACACGCAAAAGTGCTGCTGACACAACAGTAGGACTGCAATAGGCCAATAGGTTTTATTAACACTGGATGAAAATTTTGGCCACTATTTGGTTTTGAACGAATTAAGAATTCTTACCCTAGAGTTAAGACTGCACAGTACATTCCACTGTAATCTTGGCCTGGCATTCCATCCTTAGGTCTCCTCCTGTAAGGAAGATAAAAAAAATATTAACACACTGGCATAGGAATTGAACAAAATATAATGAACAGTTATCTCTCTTACCCATTGACCATCTCTGGAATTAGATCCCGACCAGTATGAGCTTCAACGATCGGATCAAAAGATTGCTGCAAGGAGAAAACAACCAGACACGTGTACCGATCAGTATATAACATTGATAAAATAGTGAGCTAAGAGGCGAAGTGCCACAATCAGTATAAAATGTTGCTAAACCCCTCAACCAAAATGTCGCAATTAAGATTAAAAAAAGCAGCACATACATGAATAATTGGGACAGCAGAAGAAAGCAATAAGTTGCCATCTTCAGTGGCACTTCTACCAGCGATTAATCGCCATCTGATATCTGCATTGGGGTCCATGACTAAACCTTTCAATTCATGTTTCTTTCTAATGATATCAATATCTGACTCCGACAAAGGCTGGGCTCCGTTAGAAATTATATTGTCCAAAGAGGAGCGTATCTCAGAGCAACTATTGCAACAGAACCACTCCCCTTCTGGTAATTCCTGCAAAGAAGAAACGAGCTACTGTGTTATCTTCCGCTGAAGATGTCAGCACTTCTCATTTCCTGTGACTATATCATGCACATAATTGTGAAGATGAAGTTATTATGTGCTAACCTTCAGGTCTACCTGCGACTGACTCCTCAAACATCCTACATGGTATTCTTTCTCACACTGAACAGCCAAGAAAAAAATGAGTTAGCCAAACATACCAAGGTAAATACATAAATACATCATGTATGCAGTATCATAAACATTAAGCTCAAATTTATTGTTGATACAATTAAATCCATCAAGACGAAGAAAAATCATGCCTTAATATCAGGATCATAAGTTGAATTTAAGAAGAAAAAACCATGATTCTAAAATGCAAATAAAGAAGGCATACTTGATCACAGAGTATCACAGTGCGCTCATCGAATACTGCATTGTTAAAATCCTTTTTCCTGTACAAAGAAGATTTAACAGAAAGATTACAACATAGGCAATTAAATAATAAAAAGAGACGGTAACAGCATAGCTAGATATTTTGGAGGTAGCGTGCCAAATAACAACAAATCGCAATAGACATAAAGTCGTCTTATTCATAATACAAGCCTGCCAAATAAGAAGGATCTTTACTTCGAGGTATCACCCTACAAGTGTTCCTTTAAGGTATGTGTTGTTACCTCGATGATTTAAGCCTCAGATTCCAATCTTAATATGCACATAGAGCTGGTTTTATTGGTTCAATCATGAGGTCAGATTCTACAACAACTCATTTCAAATCCCTTCCAAACAGTCTAAGACAAATGGACGGACACTTCCGTTCCTCTTGTCGAGGATTTGGTGGATTTATGCTACCCAGACCACAACAATTGTTAATATTTACTGGTAGCTAGTTTCTGCTCGTGTGCTCTTTCCAGTACGGGTCTACCAGCGTTTCTACTACTTATGCCTATGTCATTACAGAAAATGTCTTAACAGAATTTTTCAGACCACCAGTTCGTTCCCATGCTGTTATTACCATTTCTCTAAGTAAATAAAATACTACAGTATAATATTTGATAAACTTTACTTGCCACGGGTTCACAAATCGAATACCACTAGACACCACCATAGTTCATATTATCATACTGATCTAACCTACACCTGAAGGCTGTAAATTGATCATGCGCCAAAACATCTGCACCTTGGATCCAGCATACTAAGGTCTAAACTCTAAAATATTTACTAGCTGTAATTACAAGATCTGGTTGAAGTCTAGCTTACTAAGGTACTTCCTCCGTTTTTTAATATAAGATGTTTTAGGTGTTACACATGTTGTCTAGATACATACTAAAGTGAGTGAACATGCACACTAATACATGTCTACATACATTTATGTACATGTGCACGTGGACAAATGCTAAAACATCTTATATTAAAAAACGGAGGGAGTAATAGAGAAAATATATTACAAGGAAAAAACCTAATGCAAGTAGTACTCACTTGCATATGGCACATCCTCCAAGGTCATCTGAGATTGGGACAATTCTTATAGCTCTCTTCATTATTTGTTCAATAGAATCAACTCCGGCTTGCCTTCCAGCAGCCTTAGCATTTTTATTTTCTGCTAAAGCCTTTTCTTTTTGAACAAGGATGCTACAGTTGTCACAAAACCACTCTGAGGGAACCTCAGACAGCCCAACGCAAGCTACAAATTGTAAATAAGATCTATATTAGATTGATTGTTTAAGAAGAGTTGACCATACAAGAAAACAACTAACAAATACCACTCTTGAAGCATTATTGACAATTAATTTCAGAGATAAAAAGGCCCTACCTAGGTGAAAGGACCTTGGACACATTTTGCAAGGGAAAATATCCCCCCCTTGACCACATTCTCTGCACAGGTCATCAGTTTCACGTTCCGACAATTCCATATCTTGTGATATTTTCATTGACAGCTCATGCAAGGATACCCCATTTGATGTAAAAATGTTGTCATACCTGATAGCAATGTAATAAATAAGAGCGAGCGGACAAGTGCAGGTTGGTTTAAGCTAAAAACAGGATACCACAGACTTACGGTTTGCGTCTTGATCCCTCACCCGCATGAGCTTCAAATGCTGAGGGGCTAACCTGGATAATAATCTCATAAAAGGTCAATTCACAGGAAATGATGGATCGTACTAAAAAGTAGCTTTGGCGGGAAAGGAGTCGCACCACTCTATTGCAGTGGTTACAGTAGATTCTTTGATCCTTGATGTACCCATCGACCTTTCTCTGCACAATACAAATGCAGATTATCAACCAGAAACACTGGGTGTGCATAAAGAATATCAGGAAATAGATCTTGGTCTACCAACCTGCCCATCAACATAGTAGGCTACTTCAGTACCATCAAGCAAAACCTTAAAGACCAATTTGTGTAGCCCAGTATCCCTGAAAAAAGTATCAAGCAGTGACCAATGAACTATGTGCTTCATAATAAGGAAAAGAAGGATAACATAAGTATAGAACTAGAAGTACCGACTTTGTTGTTACTTTTCCAGAACTCCCACCTTTGCTTGACGATATCCTCTTCAAGGGATCCTTGGAACTTGGAGTCAGACTATAGAACCCCAAAACAAAACATGAGAGGAATATCATTTTTAAATACAATAACATATTTGCAAGCTAGAAGTCAACAAGTCAAAAAAATATAGCCATATAAAACAATCAGAACTGTGAAAGTTGCATAAGCTTAAAGTATGCCAGGTAGTATTATAAACATTCTATTTCCTTGGATAGAAGGGTGTAAAGGTAATATTACTTCAACAAATTATGCAACCGTGAGGTCTCATAGTTAATTAGTCATAGGAGCACATCTAGCACATTATGATGCTTAAATAGCTTACCTGGAATTGCTCTTGCTAAATGCATATGGGGAATTAGGATCCTGAGGTTGTGACTGTAGGCAATAGTTACACAGAAAGTGTTCAGTTTGTGATGAAGGAAGATGCCCTGCAGCATTAGGAGGCGTCAGAAAAGACTGTAGGGTACCAACGAAAACTAGGAATCCAAGTATTACCTAAGCACAGAAGTCTCACCGTTGCAATTCAGACAATTCGTGCGGCTCCTTATACTCATGGGATCAATGGAAGAACGGATTGTTTTATCTAGGGATTCCAAAGGAGAACTTTCAGCGTCATGTATCACATCCCGTAAACTATTACCGTTCGCTAAGTAGATGTAGTCTGTAGGGTGTTTTTTGCTGCTTCCAGCATGTTGTTCAAAGGTATAAGTAGAAATAGCCTGTAACATTCAAAAGGAAAACAACATTAAGTGAACAGTTTGTGCTATGCAACGGCTTACAGATATAGGAGTAAGCACTAACCTATCTTTTTCCTTTTGAAGGGAAGGAGTACTAACCTTGGAGCCATCACACTTAACACAAAAGCAACGTATATTGCAACCTGTAATCACTCCATTCAGCACAGTCCTCTGCAACTTGCAAACGTAATTCATATTAATTGCACTGAATTATGATGCTGTGATCTACTTGTTATAACATGATTCACCGCAAAAAGCTCAAAATGGTGCCATAGAATAACAAAAGAGGGACAATTTTAATATTTCACATATCTCAGTGTGCAGCAGCTTTAAAGAGTAGCAAATCATGGGGCTAATTGGTTCATTGACATTCATAATATATCATGCCATGGCTACAAGAAGTATGGCATAACAAGCTTAGGCAAAAAGGGCCTGACTGTTGGTCTCCAAAAACAATTCCCAAGAAGTTATCACACAATTGATTGCGAGGTCTCAAATAATAGGAAGTGTCATCAAAGCCACTGTTGTTCCGTTACAAATTGAATTTGTTATTGGCAAGGTCTAGCAAATGACTTAATGCAGTGGAAGCAAATACATGTATTGTCTCAACAGAAGAACTTCGTGAATCCCAATGTGGAGTAAAAGATAAAAGGCCATAACAAATATTGACGGTTACTCGCCTAAGCTAAATCATGAAGCATAATAAGACACTGGGTGGCAATAGGCTTGTCTAATCCTAAAATGGAGAATGTCTGCTGACAGACGAGAAAGTGTAGAACTTATGAATAATTCTCTCGTACCTTGCTATTTGGGATGATGTACATAACTCATTCCCTCGAGCAGGCCGGTGCTTAGCAACTCCCTGACGTTGCCTGGGTGCTTTGTGATGCAGGCAACCTTCTTAGACATCTTCATCTCCATCTTCTTCACCGATGGAGGGGTGTGTGACGTGCTGTCAGCTTGTTCTTCAGATGCAACCAAACTGCTGGTGGGGCGCGCCTCAGCCTTTGGCTTGAGCAATGACCTTGTGAACCTCCTCCCTGGTGTTGGAGCCAAATCAAACGAGGAATCTTTCTTGCCTTCACCGCCTTGACTTTCACTAGTTGCGGCCTCTTTGTCCAGTTTGCCATTGAGCCGCGATCGTGTGAAGCGCCTTGTAGGCTTGAGGTTGGCAGCGGAAGCGGGTGTGGCGGCGTCCTCAGCGACCAAAGAAGGATCAGACAAGACGTTGGCCAGTATATTCCGTCCATTTGATCCATGACATGCATCCATGAGCTTGTCGCTGTGGCTTTCTCCTTCTTTCATAGCAGTGGATTCCTGTAAAGCTGGCCGTGCATCCGATCCCAACTCAGCAGGCTCTTGCCCATCCGGCAGTGCAAGCGCAGCAGCAGCATTGGCCTCACCCTGTTTTGCAGGCATTGCAAGCACAGCAGCAGCATTGGCCTCGACTCCTGCACCCTGTTTTGCAGGCTCGCCATCAGATTCAGGTGGTTGGGTTACGACATCAGCGCCTTTGCTAGAGCACTGAGACCATCCTTTAGGTGTTGAGGGGAGATGGCAGAATTGGATTCATCCTCCTCCTTCTCCTCAGTTGGAGGCGGGAAGGCGCAGGCGTCCATGAGGTCGGCGTCCTGGTGGGTGTCGGGATGCTCCTTGAAATCCACCATGACAAGGTCGTCGTCGGGGTTGGCCTTGGGCGCCTGGGCATCGACGATGATGAGGTCGGCGGCGTGGCTAGCCTTGGGCGGCGCCTCCGCGGCATCGTGGCTGGCCTTTGGCGGCGCCTCAGCGTCGTCCTGGCTGGCTGCCTTGGGCGCCTCGGTATCCAAGGGCGGCGTGGGCGGGAAGACCAGATCCACGGGCTCCTCCTCACCCTTGCTGGGAGGGTCCGATCTAGTCTTCCGCCTCTTGGCGGCGGCGCCGGAGGCCAGCGCGGAGGCGGGGGGGAGGAGAGGGAGCGGCCGGAGCGGGTGCGGCCCGGCGAGGCGGTGATCTCGGAGAGCGACTGAAGCGCGAAGGCGAGCTCGCGCTTCATGGCCCGCGGCGCCGAAGATGAGACGCCGCCTACGCTGCCGCTGCCTCCGCCGCCGCCGCCGGAGGACGCGGTCATGTAAATCGAGAGGCGATCGTGGATTGGATTTGCTAGGGTTTGGAGAGATCGGAGGAGGAAGATGGAGAAGAAGAAGGCGGAGGAGCCCCTGTGGTGTACCAGTCTATTAATTAATCTCTATCGACTTTGCGAAAGGACGGTATTGCCCTCTCCCTTCAAACCAAAGTGCCTTTTCCTCTCACAAAATATAGTCGTTTGGGTATTATTTTATTATTGTTGTTATATTCTTATATGTAATCTTTCTCTGTTTTCATCTATTTTATTTATTAGAGAACACGGGCCATAGTGACGACGTATATATGGTTTCTTAATATATGGTCCCGACGGGGTTGGTGGGTCGTAAAGACGGACAGCTCAGAACAATAACGCAGTACAATATCTCTCTTGTTTCTTTCTGTATGCGTTGATTCGGAAAAGGTATATCGAAACCGATCCAGCTAAGGTACTGATGGCCGGGATTTTTATTTTTTGATTTAAAAAAGAAAAACAATGGTGAAAGATCAACGATTTGGGTTTAAGGCATGGCCCATGAAACACATTCACCGTCCCTCGCGCGGCAGGTTCTCTTGTTAAAGATGGTGGAGTTTCAGTCCCCACGGAAAAAATACCATATCAGAGAAATTATACCATCACGGATGAGTGTGTCGCCCTTTGGACACACGTGTCCTTGTAAAAACAACATGTGCCCTTCCAGAACCAATAGGTAATGATGAATTTTATTGTTTGCTAGGCTTGGGGGAACATGGCTAGCATTATGGAAAAAAAAAATTGCCACTGTGGCTTGGTAGGTGAACTCGAAGTTGTTACAGAGAGCGGGTACAAAATTTGGGGCGCATGATCCCTATCTTCCAGGAAATTATGGGTCAAAAATATTATTGTTGGCGTTGATGTTCTTGGGTGGTCAGGTGTTCTTGGGGAGGTTTTAATTCACAAAACAGAATGACAACTTGAGATCAATTGTCAGCGGAAGAAACGAACTGAGCAACGGTTCTTATAACTAGAAACAAAGATACTGGGTAGAATTTGTAACTTGTTGGCATTGTACATCGATAATAGTGGCTAATAGTTGGAGGGGCAGTATGGAGAAAACGCATGGGTTTTGTTCGTCGTGTGTCGAAGGGTTTCCGTACGTACGTGCTGTCGGAACAGGGAGGTCGAAATAAGGCAATGCGAGCACGTCATCACGTAAGCTCGTTCCCAACGGTTTGGATCTGTCCGTGTACATGCATGCTGCAGTACCGTGGCACGTACTCCACTCCACTTCACTCCATCGAACGCACGTACGCGTTGCATGCATGATACTAGCGTGAGTTTGGCCATAGCCCGTCTTTAAGTTGATAAAACCCTCAAGTCCATATCACAACACCGATCGATGTTGGGTTATCAGCTTACAGTAAAAGCACGAGACAGAGAAAAAGACATCCAAATACAAGATGAGCACGACTACGAAAAGCTAAGATAAGGTCGTTCGATGCTTGAGGTTTTCGACTCGAACAACTGAAAAGCATAGGACGTCGCCGGCAGACTGCGCCGGAATCCCCACGAAACTAACTTCACAGGTGTAGCCTCCATCCACCCGGCGACCATGCAACAGGAAGCCAAGAAAGTGACGTGGATCGAGGTCTCGAGATGCAACGCCTCTAAGAAGCGAACGACATAAAAGTGACGACGTTGCTTTACCCATTGAGGGTCTACGTTTTCACCTAGAGATATCAGACCATGATGGGGAGAAAGTCGTGGCTCATCAAAGATGCCTCCAAGGAGGGGAATGGCGCCCGAAGGTGTCATCGTCGTCGGTACCGTACATGCCGGGAATGGCTTTCGCCCGAGCCGTCAACATTATCCACACATCATCCACTCCAAGATGAGACCCCAAACACTCTAAGACTCTGCTTCTTAGTGTCTACATGGGATATATCTTTGTGTTCTTGCTGCCAAAAAAACATGGGGTCGAGACAAAAGAGGCTTAGATGTGTGTATGATAAATGACACATGAAATTAACTAATGGTGGAGTACGAGTTTCTATTCCTTCAAATCTGTATTCTCTGCACCTTAATTAACACTAGATAATTCTCCGCACAATGATGCGGGATATTAGCATGTAGTCGGCAATGTGAGAGGTGTATGCTAAGAAAAGATAAAGTAATAGGAAATGTTGGCGATGCGGTGGTAAAATTGGAAGGATTAACCAATTTAGAAATTTATTTGCTCAAACAAAGGCGCCATTTCGTCTCAATATTGAGTCAACTAAATATACAATAAAATGCAGCAATGTGCGGAGAATTATTCCTTGCTACATATGTGGTGGTTGTCTGAATTTATAGCTAAATTTTTTTGAAAGTGCATGAGCCCTCATGTGTGGTTTTGGTAATTAATGACAATCGCTATGGACTAATGATTGCATTGAGCTATCTTTGTAGGGCTTGTCCATTGGCAATGCTTGAACACCATGTGTTGGTATCAAGTTTGAAATAAGAAGATAAAGTGATGACCAAAGCAATATCCAAGTCATCATATATATTAAGAGAAGAAGTTGAAGTACAAGTTCAAGAGAAGCATCTCGAAGAAATCCTATGCTTGAAGCTTGTCACCCATTTGGAGATATTGGTCAAGTGAAGATGTGCCTTATAGAGGCTCTCCCATATTGGTGTATGAGGGAGCGATATGTGAGTCTTCACCAAGCAAAGCGCAATCAAAAAAGGTGATCCACTTGAAGAGATCAAGATCATCATCATCTAGCTCAAGTGGAATGCGCAAGGCAAAGGTATGATCTTGATAGGGTTTCTATTTTACCGGTCTCATGTTGTTGGTGGGAGACCGGGTTATAGGATAGACGGCGTACTATCAAGAGGGGCTCTCAAGTGAGTAATTCGATCGCATCTTTGTGGAGAGCTCAAACCTTTGCATTCTTGGCATCATCATCTTTCTTGATTCTTATTTGGTTTTTCTCCTAGTTGGGTTTTGGTGCTTGTCGTGATCTTCATGACAACCCCAAGTTCTTCGAAAACGGTTTTTGTTGGGAAAACTTATCGGGTTATCCGTGAGGAAAGTTTCACACCTCCCCATGTGTGTCAACTTAACTCTATTTATGGTTCTTAATATTTCCAACAAAATTGGTTTCACCTGATTTGGAGTTTGAACGAGAAAGTTATTGCATTTCAGGTTTTGCTGATTTGCTGTTGTTTTGCCTAGGCCGGAGTCTCCGGCCTCAGGGGTGATCAGGGGCCGGAGTCTCCGTCCCATCAAGTTTTGGAGCGAAGAGCTCCACAAGTCGGTGCTCTCTGCCTTCGGTCTGGAGTTGGTCCGGAGTGACCCCGGAGTCTCCGGTTGGGGCCGGAGTCTCCGCCCCCTCGGGGTCCGGAGTCTCCGCCTAGGCCGGAGTCTCCGGCCTTCCTGGACCGGAGTCTCCGGTGTAAGTTTCCTGCAATGGCTCTTTTTCTGGGGACCTATAAAAAGCCCCCCCCCCCCCCCCCCTTCTTCCCCAAAGGGTCAGCTCTTCCAAGCACGAAATTTCCCCCTCTCTCACCTCCATTGTTGACCTTGGAAAGCTTGCCCCTCTCCCAATTCCTCCCATGATTCTTGCATATCTTTGAGGGATTTGAGAGAGGAGATCTAGATCTACAATTTCACCAATCCATTCCTCCTCTAAGTGAGGGGAACCTAGTAGATCTTGATCTTGGAGTTCCATTTGTTGAGTTCTTCTTTGTTCTTCCTCTCTTCTCCCCCCACAAACATTAGTTGCTTTTGGTGGGATTTGAGAGTGAAGGACTTGAGCACTTCTTGTGTTCTTGCCATTGCTTTTGTGCATCGGTTTGTGCTCTCCACGAGGATTCGTGGAAGTGAAAGTTCGTGAGCTTGTTACTCTTGGGTGTTTGGACCATAGACACCTTTTGTGGCGGTTGAGGCCTTTTGTGGCCACTTGGGAGCTCCCAATCCTTTTGTGGGTTGTGCCTCAAGATTGTTGTAAGGGACTCGATTTCCGCCCAAAAGGGAAATCAATAGTGGAAGGTGAACTGAGCTTTTGGGCAAGGTTCATCGGGGAATAGGGTGAGGCCATTTGTGGCGTTTGAGTTTGAAACTCACACCCCTCCAACGAGACGTACTCCCTAAAAAGGAGGAACTCGGGAATACATCCTCGTCTCCGCGTGCCGCGGTTATTTCTATACCCGAGCTCTTTACTTATGCACTTTACATTGTGATAGCCTTCGTGCTTGAAGTATTATATCTTGCTATCACCTTGTTGCTTGTCTTGCTTAGCATAAGTTGTTGGTGCACATAGGTGACCTAGTTTTTTTTAGGCTGTGGGCTTGTTAATTTAAACATCTAGTTTTATTCCGTAATTATCGAGGCTAAACCGGAAAAGTTTTAAATCGCCTATTCACCCCCCCCCCCTCTAGGCGACATCCTTGTCCTTTCACTTTCGAAATCCAAACATGTGACGATTTAAGATCTACTGTTGATCAACATATTTATCTAGCAATCTTGAACTGAATAGGACTTATTACAAGTTGTAATCCATCTAATATTTGTAAAACTTAAACATTGCATCAATAAAAAAATGGCTTTGAATGAAATATAAGTTTACCTAAAAAGTAGATCAGAGAATATTAATGTGGAATTCAATAGGACTTACTACAAGTTCTAATCCATCAAATACACACATTCCCCCACTTTGCACCTAGAGTTCCAACGAGTGATACACAACTAAGTTTGTTGCTATAAATGTAGTGACCTCACATTTTAAGGTGGATATCCTGTGCTTACGGTGTTAGTTCCTGAATCGACTTGCTAGCACATACAGTTTAAGATGGATACCACAACATTTCATCATAGTCTAATACACAAATGATTTAGAATTTAAATAGTTCGATACAAGTTGCACAAAGGCTAGCTCAAAGTAAACAACACGGCAGAAAGCAAAGCAAATCGTGGAGTCCCTTCATATTCATGTACCACATGCAAACATGTCGAGTGGAAACTCGCAACCCTATTTGTACCTCACTCTTCGTCAGAGCAACCTGCAACATGAGATGTTGCAGCCAAAATATTAATGTATTGATAAGTGACACTAATGTGTATAATAGGCCTATTATCTACATGTGAGGTTTGGCTGAATTTGATGAAAGCAATAAATTGTATCCTATCATTTTCAAATACATTTTCATCCATCAAGTGTGGTAACAGTGGTCCAGCCCCATTGATACCCCTACTATTGTTCACCCATCAAAATATCTTTGAACAACTTCAGAGTCCAGTCGCTCAGAATTCTCCGTAACCGGGGACACAACTAAATATTAGTTTGGAGCTCTCAAAAAGTTTTGCACTTTTCCCACAAGACCCAGACGTCCATACCACCCAAGTCAGGAGAAGACCAAGACAAAATCTTTCAAAGGTAATTCCCCATCCTGACGGATCAACTCCACCTACACTATTACATCTTCATGTCACGTCAGGGTTCATACATTCTACCTAATCAAGACATATATCATACTACATATGGCTACACTAGAAGTTAGTGGACATGAACATCTCCAATCTCTTATTTTGGGTGGCAAACCAAGTGTACACATGTTAGCCCCACGGTGTCACTCCGCTTACCTAAGCAATACCAAATCCACCTAGTGTTTCACTAAATCTTTTTTTTTTGCAATATATAAAACATCTTTTCATCTATCACATAAACATTGTCATATTAACCAATCACACTCTATCAAGCAAAGCTAAACATACGACTCCTATGTTGTTTTCCACTGATCAGTCTAGATACATATGACTATCTAACTGGGTTCGCATAGCATAGTATAGTACATAAATAGTCCTATCATGAATACTAGAAAAAATACTAATACATAAAAAAAAGGGAAAATATGATCAAAATGTCACTTGTCTTGACAGTTGGAGTGTTGTCGTTACACTACTCCCCACAATCTAAACATATTAAATCCACTCAATAAGAAAAGAAAGCATTACATAAAACATGAAAATGAATGTATGGATGCAAACATCAACTTTAATTAATATTAATATACCTTATTGGTTCTTTGGTCACTAAATGCATGTATGATGCCAAATGCAAAGTGTAATGCAACTTGATTAATTAAAAGTATTTTAAAGCACTAGAAAGATTTTGGTTTTAGTACCTCTTGACAAATAATTCAATTTGTAACTATTTGCAAAACAATTGACCCCATAATGATTTTTAAATTAAAGTTACGTTCAAAATACTCCATTTAAGTTTATGTAAATAAACTAATTTAGACCATGGCAAACATGAAATCTTTCGATGTAGATTTGTTCTACCGGTTCTAGGGATTCCATTTTTTTTAGTTATGGAGTTACAAAACTAAAGTTTCCAATGGTTTGAAGCTTCAAGAACTTTTATGCAAAATTTTCATTTAAAATCTGGTAGGGAAAACCATTCAAATAAGCAGAGACATGTGGCCTGCTCTAATTGGATGGTACCATTTAGTTAAGTGAAGTAACTTAAAGATCGAGATACGACGACTAGAGAGGGGTGAATAGGAGTTTATGAAATGTGCACCGTATATGACATACACACATGTAGTAATCTTGAGGAGTTCAACATCTGGTGCTTGAATGCCTCGTGACTGAAGTTCTACGAGCAATGAACTGCATAATCCCAGATCATCATCTTCAATCACCGAGCCATCAAATTCTTCATCCCCTATTTCCATTCAATCAAACAAATCATCAAGTCCGGACATGCTATGATCCACATATGTGCATGAGGCCTCTCCTTCTTCCTCATGCGGCGATTTAGAACTCGCCACCGCTTTCCCCTCCACACATGTCTCCATCATAACAATATCTCTCGAGGTTGGTCGCACATTTGACATCAGAACGCAGATGCAACACCAAAAACCCTATCTGAAACCCTCTCGCAAGAGTGAGAGGAAAATCGAAATCGCCTTTAGCTCGCTTCGCCCGTTCACTCAAAGGTGGAAACAGACAAGTACTGGAGAGATCCCTATCGGGCCGAGTAAGGAGATGGGGACAGGGTTTACTTGGACTCGCCGCCGCAATCGCCAACGGGAGGAAGAAACCCTAACATGTACAAAAGCATATCCATGTGTATTTCGAATTTGCTTCTGAAAATTTTAGAGATTGTAAACACATAACTTGGGAACACTAAGAAATTTGTTTCGAATTTCTTAAAAACTCATAAATTTAAATTTAATCTTGATATCATGGTATCATTTAAAAGTTGGTATCACTAGACATGTTAGACTTTTTTTAAGGTGTATGTTATCTGGACATTTTTTTGCGTGGATATGTTCTCTAGACATGGCAGCATGCCAGCATGACGCGAGGCGAGGAAGGAAGAAGATACGGATCACGGTGGGGAAAGAGGAAGGTTCGCTTTACGTTGACCGAAATGATAATTTTGACCACGCGAACGAGCGTGAGCCCTTGGATCTGCATCGGACGGCACCACTGCCGCACAGCTCGAGAGAGGAAGGATGATGATGAGCAACCGCGTCGCGTAGTCGGCCATTGCATTCGCATTGACCTTTCCTCCCCAAACCTCGCCTCATCCGCCCGCCATGGCCGCCGCGACGGTGGCCGCCGAGATCGCCGCGCTCCCGGAGCCGCGCGGGCCCCTGCGCCGCCTCTGCGGCGACCTCGCGCGCCGCGTCCGCCTCCTCGCCCCGCTCCTCGACGACCCCTCCTCCTCCGCCTCGCCCCCTCTCGCCGACGCCCTCCGCGCCGCCCGCGACCTCCTCCACTCCGTCCACCACGGCAGCAAGATCTACCAGGTACCCCAATCCCCCCATATTCTACCACCACCACCACCACCATGCTCCGACGATTCCTCCATTCATCCAATTCACCACCCACGCAGGCCACGCGAGGCCGGGACGGTCTCCTCCGCGAATTCGCCGCCGTGAACAGGCAGATCCAGGCGGCGCTGGACCAGCTCCCCTACCACACCTTCGACATGCCCGAGGAGGTGCACGAGCAGGTGCTGCTACACCCGCCCTCCCATC
Source organism: Poa pratensis (assembly GCA_947311845.1). Taxonomy (NCBI): domain Eukaryota; kingdom Viridiplantae; phylum Streptophyta; class Magnoliopsida; order Poales; family Poaceae; genus Poa; species Poa pratensis. The sequence continues at coordinate 23,124,509 of CAMZMU010000082.1, forward strand.
AGATTCCGACTTCAATTCCGCCCCGACCACACCACACGCTAATCAACAACCCTGCCGCTCTTACAGGTCGCGCTCGTCCACTCCCAGTTCAAGCGGGCGGCGGCGAGGGCGGCGGACTCGCCGGACGCCCAGCTCTCCGGGACCTGGGATGGGCGCTCAGCGACAAGCCCTGCACGACCGCGCTCTGGCGCGGGTCTCGGAGAAGCTGCAGCTCGAGACCATGGCGGACATGAAGAAAGAGTCCGTGGCTTTGCACGAGATGGTCATTTCCAGCGGCGGCGAGCCTGATGGCTGTGTCGACGAAATGTCTTCGTTGCTCAAGAAGCTCAAGGACTGCGTAATCACTCAGGTTCCAGTCGCCGAGACTCTTGGAGGCAGGTCTTCGTCTGTGAAGCATAGGTCTCCTATCATCCCGGATGAGTTCAGGTGCCCCATTTCGCTCGAGCTGATGCACGACCCCGTCATCGTCTCTAGTGGTCAGGTACACACATATATTGAATTACTATGCGATACTACTGCTAGCCATTCATCTTCAAGCACATCATTGTTGTTTATTTAATGATCATGGTATTCTTTTCAGACGTATGAGCGATCCTGCATCCAGAAGTGGCTTGATTCCGGGCACAAGACCTGCCCTAAGACACAGCTGCCCCTCACACATACTTCTCTCACCCCAAATTTTGTCCTCAAAAGCCTCATAGCACAGTGGTGTGAAGCTAACGGTATCGAGCTTCCGAAGAACAAGGCCAACTGCGCCGATAAGAAAGCGGTGAAAAGTTCTGACTATGACAATGCTGGTCTGGTCTCGCTGATGAATAGGCTGCGGAGTGGGAACCAGACGAGCAGCGGGCAGCTGCAGGGGAGATCCGGTTGCTTGCAAAGAGGAACGTGAACAACCGGATATGCATTGCTGAAGCAGGAGCAATTCCGTTGCTAGTCAATCTGCTCTCCTCTTCCGATCCAAGAACGCAGGAACATGCCGTCACAGCACTACTTAACCTCTCCATCCACGAGAACAACAAGGCAAGCATCGTGGACTCCATGCCATCCCTAAGATAGTGGAAGTGCTGAAAACTGGGAGTATGGAAGCCAGAGAGAATGCAGCGGCCACACTATTTAGCCTGTCAGTTGTGGATGAGAACAAAGTGACTATTGGTGTTGCCGGTGCGATACCTCCACTCATCAATCTTCTGTGTGATGGGAGCCCGAGAGGGAAGAAAGATGCAGCAACGGCAATTTTTAACCTGTGCATATATCAGGGCAACAAGGTCCGGGCCGTGAAAGCTGGAATCATCATCCATCTTATGAACTTCTTGGTGGATCCTACCGGGGGAATGATTGATGAGGCACTCACTCTTTTGGCAATTCTTGCCGGTAACCCAGAAGGCAAGGCTGTAATCACGCAATCAGAGCCAATGCCCCCACTTGTCGAGGTCATCAAACTGGGTCTCCTCGCAATAGAGAGAACGCTGCAGCCATTCTATGGTCTCTGTTCTGCAGATGCTGAGCAAATCAGTGCTGCAAAGGCAGCTGGAGGGGAAGATGCACTCAAGGAGCTGTCAGAAACTGGCACGGATCGTGCAAAAAGGAAAGCTTCTAGCATCCTTGAACTCATGCGTCAAGCAGAAGAGGCATGAACCAGACTGGACAACATAGATTTTGAAATCCGAGGTTGTGGCCTAGCTATAGCCATTTGTACACGTAAATACCAAATTGCTTAGTGTTAACATTTGATTGTTTGTATCTAGCGAGGTCTGCTAAGAATTTTCTGTAAACATATATGTTGTATACTATTGTAAAACTCAGTTCAAGTTGTACTTCTTGATAAGAAAATAGTAAATAATTTCCATGTGATTTTGTTTGCCGGTTATTACGATTCAAATCTCATGCATTTAAACCCATTCCCATTTTGCTTTTAGAACAGGAATTCTTCTATTAGAAGAAGCGAAAAGGAAACGGGAAGTTGTTTCCTCTTGGTCAGCTCTGTGCTTTTCGGTGATGTGTTGGGTGGCTTCATACTGAAGTAAGTTCCTTCTCAGAAAACTCTTATGCATTTTAGTTTCTATTTCCATCGTTTCTGTGGAAATCACAACTAACCTAGCCTCTGTAAAGTTTAGATCCACATCATGGAGCCATATAATGACGTATCATCTAACTAATCGGAATACACTTTCTCTTCATAATTAAGTCGTGATGTGACATAATATTGATATGATATATAGTCCATTTTAGGCGAGTTATGTATAATCATTTTCTGAGTCCACATCATGAATACAGTGCAGTATTCTTTAATTCACATCAATAATCACTATTTTTTTGGGGAAAATCATGCATATGCTTCTAAGTGGAACTCTGCCTATTCAACTCCAAATATGGCATATGTTAGGATTAAAAAAAAATTTAACAATGTTCGTATTTGGTGAATAAAGGACCGCACTGCAGTATTCGTTTAATTCACATCAATAGTCACTATATTTTGTGGTAAGAAATCATACATATACTTCGCTGACTCCGCCTATTCAACTCCAAATATGGCATATGTTAGGATCAAAACAAATTCCAACAATGTTCGTATTTGGTGAATTAAGCACACAGTGAAGTATCTTTTAATTCACATAGATAGTCACTTTTTGTGTGTGGAAAATCATATACTTCTAAGCGGATTCTGCCTATTCAACTCCAAATCTGGCACATTTAAAAAAAAACTTCAAATATGGCATATGTTAGGATTAAGAAAACAATATCTGACAATGTTCATGCATTTTCACTTTTGAGCCTGTAAGTTTTTTGCTAATGTGATCGCTGGCTCCTTTTAGATCCCTAACAGTATGCTTGCATCCATGGGTATATTATAGAATCAGCCAGTGAACAGTTACTGACTTGCTGTTATTCAATGGAATCAAACAAAACGAATGGTGTCATTGCATATGCAACTACATCTGTTTTGACCATGTGGGATAGGGTGGTTAATAATCTCAATTTCTAAAAGAAAACTGTTCGCGTCAGAAGATTCAGAAAATCATTTGAACACTGAGACGGCTATATGCTGGAATGTCCGGGGGAGGAGAAGAATAAATGAACCCAAATCACCAGTTCTGCGCTCAAATCAAAAATAGACACAAGATGGAATACATACAGAGAACCAACAAGGCAAGACGGTGCAGCACATGGATCCTGTCACATAATTCGGTGCTAGATACTTTGTAAGCTAGTAGTGCTTTAGAAGAAATAGAGAGAGCAAATGTTCAAAGGGGGAAAACATGAGAGAGTGGAGCAAGATGTGTCCACCTCACCAGCAGGATATATATCATGACCACATTATTACGACATCTGAAATACACAACACGTTGCGACCATAACTAGATGTCTAGAAATGTTGTCCGCAGAATGTAGTCTTTTCCGTCCATGTCAGTCATGTCTTAGCATTCTTTTATTCTTTTTGAGAACCAGAGAAGATCTGGTCGTTTATCAGGACAATGAGCTTATAACAGTTTGTTGGGTATCATGCTGCCCATGTGGGGACAAGTGTCTCCGCATTGGTTACCCTGCAATTATAGCCAATTCCAGCAGAAAGCCATTTCCACTGCCCAAAAATAGATGTGACAGACTTCTTCAGCTGGCACGGGCACCATGTTCCTCTGCGAAAATACAGGGTGGATGTTCGCAGCCTTGCTAAGACCACTGCTCTTCAATGTAAATCTCTGAAGCATAAGATACAGGTGAGTAAAACAGAACGTGATTACTAGGTGTGCTCTGTTTCTATAAGAAATGGCCATCTACTTAGTCTCTAGAAAATACCAGTCTGTGGTTATTGTTCACATCACTGATACTAATCTTCTATGCATCTCTCTCAATCCTTCACCTTTTTAATGGATTTTAATGTTTATTTGGTTTCATACCGTTTCATGTATCTAGGTACGCATTGTGCATTTCATTATTGTATCTTTACTTGTAGCCTCCACATCATTTAGTTAGTGAGACAAGAGCTGCAGAAGTATAAGATAAAAAACACCCCAGCCATCTCCTACACTACAGTATGTCAGTATAGAACACCAACATGGAACATGCAGCAGACCAGGGGGGCTGTTTGCACGCATCACATGGCCAACCTAAGCAATATGTACAGAGAAAACACTTCCCAAGCTAATCATGCGTGCCCATATCATTTGCTGGCTTAATCTTTCTGGGCTCATATGTCTTTACCGCCCCTTAGATTAATAAACAATACCACTCTTTTGTGATGACACAGCTAAGATCTAATCCTTACACTAAAACAAGTAAGCAAGTTGGGTTGAAGAGATCTAAATGCTGGCCTGGTAGTAGCGTTCAACTTTGTCCTTTGACCCCAACCGCATGTACCTAATCAAGATTCTTGTACTTGGTTACAGCCAGAACATGCATTGTGATATTATTCTATCTCTACATGTGATGTTAACTACTGCTAATTCCAGCTTAGCTAGGCACTCCCCATTGGCTCTGCGCATCATGTTGCTACAATTATGTGATATGATGTTACTAGTTAATCTATTGTATCTGCTATCAAGTGGATCTGGATAGGTTGCTGTTGAGAATAAAATATGCATCGAGCAGACCGTCCGATTTGGAAATCAAGGACCAAGATCCAATTCAGCTTGGTTGTGACTTGTGAGAGATCTGCGGTGGGAGATGGCCCGCCTTTCATCCTGTGCGTTGATTGATTTCCAATATCTGATCTTCAACGTTGATTCCCTGCCTGGACGACCTATTTTTGTCACTTACTTTGTAGTGGATCCCTATAAAGACCATGCATATATGGGAGTAAGCTATTTGGAGCTGTACCTGCTAGCTAGCTTCAGGCTTCAGCCATCAGGTGACATCATCTGAGCCTGAGTAGAAGAATGGGCCACATTGCTGATCCTGCGGGCGCCGTAGTCGTGGGTTGCAAAGTGCTTCCCATCTTCAATGAGGACGGCATCGTCGACGGTGTGGTGAAGAAGATTGTGCATAGGATCGATGGGAAGAAGGCAGTTGCCGGGTGAAGGAGCTCCTGAAGTGGGCTGCTCAGGCCAGGCCTTACAGCACTGGCGTCAGTGGCAAGAAATGGAAGGTATATTTTGTACTCAATCTGTTTCCTTAATTTCCGAACCCCGTTAACAAGTACTACATCTTCTTTCAAAATGTTCTTACAAGCAATGGATATTGATTTATTTCAGCAGGTTCTGAGCTTCCAAGGAAGGGATGGTGGTGGTGGTGGTGCAGCTAAGTGCGACGACGCGAGCTCCGGCAAGCTGAGCTTCAAGTGGGAGGCGGGGAGCTGCTCGTCGGCGTCGTCGGTGCTGTACTCGCCGCTATCGTTCGCGTCAGCGCCAGCAAAGGCGTCGGAGCATACCCCGTCGAGAAACTACATGTCGAGGCTGTCGTCGGTGAGCCAGAAGAGCTCGTCGTCGGAAGCGTGCAGGATGGCGCAGTGGATCACCACGGATTCAGACTGTGAGTACCACCACTTATCTATGCATATGTACATCTTTGGATGGATAATTAATTTACTAATGATGTGTGTTTGATTGATTAATTTGCAGTCGTGGTGTTGGAGCTGTAAGTAAGATTGTTTTCAGATGGAGGAGGCCGGCAGAAAATGGCAAGAATTACTAGGAAATTAGCAAGCATTAAGAAGAGATCGAGACCTGAAGCTAGCTAGTTTTAGTTAGGGGATGGAGCTTAAGCTAGCAAGCATATGTGCGAGTCTGACGGACATAGAGGCAATGATGGAGTTTGCAAATCAGTTGATGAAGTTGCTCAGATGTTGGCTGTGAAATTCAGTTAAAGTGTATATATGCTATGTTTGCCTTGTGATTGACAATTGAGATGACTAACAAAAATCGCATGTATGTTTTCATTATTAACCGTCAAAGTTAGGGCTAAATGCAGCATGTGGCACAATCAGATTAGCAATGTAATCAAGCTTCCCAACAAAATTAGCGAGCCAATTAAGCATGTGTGTATCTCTCTATCTGTCTTTTGACAGTTGACACCACATCACCACCTAACGAATAATGCAAGGAAAGGAAAGAAGGAAAACCCGTTGATGCACTCGAGCCACACTGAGCTCGTTTTTCAAAAAATTCGAAAATCGTATGTCTCGGTCCAAAAGGATATGTCAAAAAGTAGAAAGATACATATACATATGTACTGTCAGGAGTTTCCTTTCAATATATGTTGTGTTTTGAGCAACACAAAAAAGACAAATTTCGGGACAAAATAATAATTTTTTGATCCTTTATACAACCACAAATTTGTTAATCCTATTTTTATGTAACCTAAAATAAAACGCATTTTTACTGAAACTTTGCAAGAATATGCATATGTATACATATTCACGTTAAAAAATTGAAATTTTTGAAACTCCAAAATTCGATTAAAAAAAACGAGCTCCAGTGAGCTCCGGTACGACAGTCCGAGCGTGAGAGGGTTATCCATTCCCTCATACTCCGTGCGTTGTTGTCGTGGCTAATTCCTGCGCCACCGCTCCCGAGGTCAGTAACAAGTCGAGATGAAATGCCGCCACCGTCGATGCTGCCGCGGCTGGTCGGAGGAGTGACGGCGGCAGCCAAACCCCCCAAACTGTTCAATTGCTCCCTCCTCAGTCTTGGCCCTGGCTCGTCCCCCTCCTCCAGCAGCAGGAGCAGAAGCAGCAGGCGCTTCTCCTCCAACGCCGAGCAGTCCAGCAGGAGCCGGAGGTGGTGGTCCGACGAGGCCCAATTCGACGACGACGACGATGAATTCGAGGAGGACGAGGAGGGCTCCTCGTTCGGTGGTTCTGCTAGCTGGGACCAGGTGCTCGACGAGCCATGGTTCACCAAGGTACCTACCTGCTTTCTCTTGCTCTAGCTTGAGTGTTACTAAACCAGTGAGATGTGTGGAGAGTTACAGAGATGAATAATGGTGCAGATGCTGCGGGCGTACGGGTACGTGCTCCCGATGATTCTGGTGTCCATGCTGTTGGCCACGGGGCCGCAGGCGTTCCTCCTGGCAATGGCCATCCCGCTCGCCCAGTCCGCCGTCTCCTTCGCCATCCGCGTCTTCTCCAATACGTTTGGCCGCCGTAATCAAGAGGAGTACGATGACGATTACTATTCCGATTACAGAAGCAGCGGCTGGGAGGAGCCCGAATACAGAAATACCTACTCCTCTACCAGGTATGAAGATAGCAGCAGTAGCAGGAGCCAACAGCAGCAGCAGCCATGGGCGAAGGATGACAAGTCTGAAGATTCGGAACCAAAGGGAGAAGCGGATGATACTGACAGTGCCAGCAGCAGCAACGGTACAAGTAAAAGCGGCAGTAGTACCGGTTTTGGAGGATGGGACGAGCTCGACGCCGGCGACGACCAGTACCGCAAGAGCAGGAGCAGGAGGAATGCAGGACCGTCGGCGGCTGCCGATACTGCTACTACTGGTGGTGGTGGTGGTGGTGCGGCGAGATCAGTGAGGAGGAGCATGAGGAGACCGCAACCTGAGACAGCAACAAGGAGGAGGAGAAGCAGAGCAGCAGCTGCAAGGTACAGGCAGTCGCCGCTGTTCATGCGCCTGCTTGTCGCCCTCTTCCCCTTCCTCGGGTCATGGTTCAGAATTATGCTCTGAAACTGATACAACCATTCTACTTTGCATAGTATTTGATGTCCGTATATGTACGTGACACTGGGCCATCACGATTGACTATTCAGTATTCACACCTTCAATTACGATTGATCATCATGCATGACTGAACCAATCCGACGCACTCGCTCCTGCATTAGCATCCCAGATGAATGCTTGAGTTATATATATATATATATATATATATATATATATATATATAGGAAGCCCAAATGGGGCACCTAGGAGCCTGGGCACCATGCTTCCTGACCGTGCGATGAGGTATCCTGATTGTGCTGATCAGATCGGGTTCAGATTACCAGGTTATACCCGTTAGTGTATTTGCTACCGAAATTGCATGTAACCGTTGCAAGCACGGACATGCTAGTGTGGCCTGCGTGATTAGTGGGCTTTAAAAGTTTGATACGTGCAATTGATATGCAGCCGAGATTATATGGTATCAGTTATGCTTCGTTGGTATTTATATTTGGAATTATCCAACGTCCTTATTTAGTGGGCCTTTAATATTGCAAGAATATGAATGAACATAATTTCAGGCGAGATTTTAGATACACGGAGGCCAGACATTTTAGGTATGTACCTAACCAGCGTCTACACATCTGGGAAAAAAACATTCCGAAGGTGAACAAATGAGGTTTCACGTTTGAGCGAGAAATGGAATAATTAGGCGAGTAGATGATGTTTAGTCCTTGCCTAGGTATGAGGTAGAGAACAGGGTATGCGAGACGGAACATGGTATATATACCTAGTATGGTTTGCCATCAAAAGTAGGTATGTGTGCAGTTTAAATAAGTACTAGGTATACAAAATTTTGGGTATGTCTGGATACGTTACCCTCCCCCAACCATCAGATTGGGTTCGGCATGGGGAAGCCGGATGATAATTTCGGCCGTGCCGGATGTTTCCATACCCGTGTTACTCGGGTATGAATACTCGGTGGCTCGAATATGTGTCATCGGTATATTATCCTCTTCAGATATCCTAGGTTGTGGGTATGTTCATGTCACATACTCAGGTTGTAGATACCCTGAGTCAGATGAGTGACATTGCTGTATGCGCTCGTGCCCTGCTAGCGGTAGCCAACACGGCCGGCCTGGTGGGGTGTGTCCTCACCGCCAAGAAGGTTATTTCGGTGTAACGATTTCATACTCATATCGTATGATGTACCCACTTTAAAGTAATTTTGGTTCAAGTAAACATTAGGTACATGGTGTTGTGGGTATATTGATACCCAAGTCGTAGAGATATTGTGGGTATGTTCATGTCACATACTCATGTTGTAGATACCCTGAGTCGGATGAGTCGATACCCTGAGTCAATACCCTAGGTTGAGGGTATGTTCATGTCACATAGTCAGGTTGTAGATACCCTGAGTCGGATGAGCGACATTGCTCTATGCGCTCGTGCCATGCTAGCGGTAGCCAACACGGCCTGGTGGGGTGTGTCCTCACCGCCAAGAAGGTTATTTCGGTGTATCGATTTCATACTCATATCGTATGATGTACCCACTTTAAATTAATTTTGGTTCAGGTAAACATTAGGTACATGGTGTTGTGGGTATATTGATATCACATACCCAAGTCGTAGATATTGTATACTCATGGCGTATGATACCCATTTAAAACTGAAATTAGGATCAAATAAAATTCCGGTACTCAGAGTTCTGCGTATGTTGGTAAGACATACTTAGTTCGTGAATACCCTAAATTGGTAAAAAAAAAGATGGATTTCTAAACTGTGATTAGCTTAAAAAAAAGCCGGACAACAAGAGATGCGCGTTTCCTTCTTGCACTAGCACACTTCTGTAGCCTGGGCATTTAGATACCTAGATTTAAAATAAACCAAACATGAGTATGAAGTATAGTAGTAAGAACATAAACCAAACTTGTGGTGAAAAAACTAAACTATCAGAGATGTTAAAAGTACTAGCTGCAACAAAGTAAACGCTCAAATTTCTATTGGAACATGAGTATCAGAAAAAGATGCAACAAGAGTATTCAAAATTATACTAATCTAGAATGCAGTGCCGGATGCAACACTAGTACCCAAACTATAGTAATTGAGTATGAAGTACAGGTGTAAAAATAAAACACAAACGATGTGATGGAGTTTTGAAATACTATCGGTAGCACATCAATCATTCATGCGTATTCCAGTAAAAAACATTTCTAATTCGAAGCAACTACGTTCTATACCAGCTCTGATCAAAACAAGTCATGATTCTAGGCCGAATATAAGCCACGTCTGGACTGAGCGCGGGAGAAAAAAAATGCAATCTACAAACTGATCATTCGTACAAATCCTGTGCACAAACAAGTGCTGATTTCTAATGAGCACGGGTCCCCAATGGACTCGCTGACGGTGGCAGTGGCCATGAGATGCAACGACGCTAAGTAAACCGACGGTGGCGAGTTCCATGATTGTGCATGAAAAGATCATTCAGCAATGAAGGCCGGTGGGAGCACGTACATACCTGAAGCCACAAATCGATTGAACGATTGGAAAAAATCAGCCAGCTTCACCTCCAACTAGCTCATGACGTGAGGTGAGATTCAAATCGTTTTAATCATGTGAGGCTGTGATTGTGGAACTATTAAGGCGCATATAAATAGGTCAGCCCGAGATACCTCGTTTTTTGGTAAGAATCCGAGTATGCTGCCAATAAATCAGCACGAGTCACGCACGCACGTATAAGAAAGGAAACCATCATTAATGGCTTGTTGATTTTATTAGGAAAGAGCACCACGGTTCAAAATTTCAAATACTAACGGGTATTCTAAATCTCCATACCCGAATTGGTTCCCTGCCCTAATGATCATGATCAAATAAATCTAATGGTTGTTGAGCTAGGAGCCTGGGCACCTAGGAGCCCCTATTAATTTACCTATATATATATATATATATATAGGACAGGACTATTCTAGACAACCCCTATAGTGTTTGTAGAATAGTTATTCTAGACAATTTTTCGAAACTAAAGACTTTCTGAACGAACACGACCCACCTATACCCAACCAAAGAAGGAAAAAAAACACCCACCCCTCCGTGGGCGCGGATTCGCTGACGTTGCCCTCGCTGACTTTGCGTGACTTTGAGTCACTTACATGTGGGGCCCACCATGTGTGGGGCCCACATGTAAGTGACTCAACGTCAGCGGGAGCAAAGTCAGCGAATCTCAACCCCCCCTCCGTGCCCCCACCTACCACGCACCAGCCACCAATTCCCCACCGCGCGCCGCACGCCCTCCACCTTCTCCCGAACCAGGACGCCGCCGGTCATGGCCCAGCTCCTGCCGCCTCCATGCGCCACCGTCTAGGACGCCGCCATTGACAGAGCTCCTGCCGCCCCGCACGCCACCCGAGGGCGCCGCCCTGAAGGCCTCCCCGACGACGTCGCCGTCCCCGGGCGTCTCCACGGCCCGACTGCCCCTGTGCGCCCCCTGCTACTCTCTGGCCGGCGCGCCTCCCCGGCTTCTTCCCCACGGACGCGATGTCGCGGCGCCGACCCGGCTGCACTCCCACCATAGACGAGAGGACGCCGGCGATATGCGCGTGCCCCCGGCGAACTACCGCCACGCGCCGCCCCGGAGACCTGCAAGGCGTGCTGCCCGGCCGCCCCGTTCTCTGCCGCGAGCTCGACCGCCGGAGCTCCTCCGTCTCCTTGCGCGCTGCCAAGACCACCTCCCCCCTGTGCCCCGCTCCTCCCTGTTCGTGCTCGTCGGCGGGACCCGGCTCCGTCGCCACCGCTTGTTCCCACGAGAGTCGACCGCGTTGCTCGATTGAAGTCAACGCAGGGCGCCGTTGGAAGTCCACCACGCTGCCCATGGGAGGTTCGCACGGGGAAGTGGCGCTGGAGACCTCGTCCTCCACCGCAGCGGTGGCACCAGCACGCTGACGGCCGCCCGACCATCTTCTCCCCTGGAGCGGGCCCAGCAGCCTGGTCTCCGCCACCATCTCGAGCGCAGCATCCAGGGAGTCCACGAGCGCGACATCCGGGAGCCCACCTGCCCCTGACCCGCTACTGGGAGGCGATCTTGAGTTGGGAGCCTCCGTGGTGCTCGTCGTGGGTCGAGCAGGGAAGGGAAGCGGTGGTCAACCACCAGCACGCCGACCATGGCGCTCGATTGAACTCCCGCATGTCCTCCTCTAGATTCGTTCGTGAGTTTTTCTGGTACACTAGTGCAGATCCTGTCTATGCGGGTGAGTCTGACGTTCAATGCTCTTGCGAGGTTCAGTGTAGTGTAAAGCTGAAGTTTAGTTTAGCGCATCTGAAGTTTAGTGCTATGCTGCATATGCATGAGTGCTTGCTCGTATATCAATATATAAATGGATATTGAACGGCAAAAATGGACCTGTAATGTTTCGAGAGAATTCATATAGGTACTTCAAAAATGGACCTGTAATGTTTCGAGAGAAGTTTAAAAGGGGAGTTCAATTCTTCTATATCCGAGGTTCACTTTTTTCCTAATAATAAAAATAAAATTTATTCTTGAGTAAAAAAAGGATCATGTTTTTCTAAAAAAAGAGGTTCACTGTCTCAATTACGAAAGTTGACCTCATATTAAAACGGAAGTTAACACTGCAAACGTTTATTTCATATATATATGTGACGATATGTGAAGTTCATCGTATCTAACAGGAGTTCACATCGCGGAGTTCGCTTTTAAAAAAAATAACAAAAAACAGAGGTTCATAGTACCAAATCGCGGAAGTTCAACTCATATTAAAACGGAAGTTAGCACTGCAAAAAATTCATTTCATATTATACGACGATATGTGAAGTTCACATCGTATTTAACAGGAGTTCTCACCATGGAGTTTGCTTTTTAGAAAAAAAAATAACAAAAACGGAGTTTCACTGTATCAAATCACGGAAATTCACCTCATATTAAACCGGAAGTTAACACTGCAAAATTTCATTCCATATTATACGGCGATATGAGAAGTTCACCTCGTATTTAATTGGAAGTTCACACGGCAGGCATTCACTTTTTAGAAAAAAATATAAAAAATTACGAGCAATGTTACCGGAAGTTCACTTAGGCATAAAACAGAGGTTCACTACACATATTCCAGGAAGTTCATATACTCTGTTTTTCGAAGACGGGATTCTTACGCGTTAAAATTATCATTATGATTTTCGTTTGTCCAAAATCAACCGCCGCCCGCATTCAATTGTCGAGTATATGAGTGTAATTTCACTCTCCCATGCTGACTCGCCCAGTCCGAGCACCACAAATCGAGTCAATTTTGAATCGTTCCCATGTTATCTCGTTTCACTTTTTTCGTATTTTTAAAATTAATCAAAAACCATAAAGAATTTGGAAACAATTTCTATACGAAAAAGTTGCGTCTAGTCAATATCTTTCCAGCGCAATATCATTTGTTACGTTTCGATAAGCGGTTTGAAAATAATTTTAAAAATACTGTCCGCTGGACATAAACATTCAGAAACATAATTGTTAATTTTTCAAACTGCTCTTATTGCGTGATGAATTACGAAAATTGACCTGAGATAGTCAAGATGCGGTTTTTCCATATCTTTCCAACGGCGTATCATTTGTTTCAATCCGACAAACGGTGTGAAAATGGCGTCCAAAACAGTACGAAAACGAAGAAAATACGCGAAAATCAGTGTTTCGTATATTTAAAATTACTTTACAAACGTAACTAATTTTAAAATCTTGTAGAAGTGAAAAAGGTGCGAATTTTTCATATCTTTCCAACGGCGTATCATTTGCTTCAATCCGACAAACGGTTTGAAAATGGAGTCCAAAACAGTACGAAAATGAGGAAAGTACGTGAAAAACAGTGTTTCGTATATTTAAAATTATTTTAAAACTGTAACTAATTTCAAAATCTTGTAGAAGTGAAAAAGGTGCGCATTTTCCATACCTTTCCAACGCCGTATCATTTGCTTCAATCCGACGAACGGTTTGAAAATCACGATGGAAAAACTCACCGAATCTAAGTGTTCCATCCGGAAGTTCACCTATTATTAACTCGGAAGTTCATAAAGTTGTCCAAAATAGTTATTCTAGAAGGGAGTCTAGAATAGCAGGGCTATATATATATATATATATATATATATATATAACACACATACCCGATGTATATCTAACATGTAGATACCTCGAATACACCTCCTATATACCCAACATGTGCATACCCGAGGTATAGGTGTCATCTACATACCCAAAATGTACTGTGTTCTACGCAGGTGCCCAGGCACCAGGGAGCATCTGTTAATTTACCTATATATCTATACCTCGGGTATGCACATGTTGGGTATATAGGAGGTACACATACCCTTGGGTATGTGTATTCGAGGTATCTACATGTTAGATATACATCGGGTATGTGTGTTCAATTGTACGCGTACAGATCAGGTATATATATAAATAACTTAGGTATGTGCACATTATTAGGTATGCATACCCCATAATGTGCATACCCAAAATCATATGTACCTCCTACATACCTAAGTTATACATACCCAAGGTATATGTATATGTCTACATACCTAAAACTGTTCGTATTCCATCCTGGTGCCCATGCTCCTAGGTGCCCCATCTGAGCTTCCTATATATATATATATATATATATATAATATATATATATATATAGAAGCTCTATTAGACACCCTGATGTAGAATAACTTATCCAGGTCGATCGACCGAACCGGACCAGCCAGTTTCCACGATACCAGTTGCGATCGAACCGGTCGCCCCGCCCCCGGTGTCCCACCGCTGTCACTCTAATTTAGTTTTTTTTTACATCGATCGATTTATCCCCTGCTTCTGGTGGTGGCCTCGTGGGTACCGCCGTACCGGGATTAGAAGCTCGCGTACGTGCGTGCGGTTCCGTATTTTCATCATGTGGAGGCGAGTGGCGGCGAGCGATTGCAGTTGGCCATTGCTCCCGCTTCACGGCGGCGAGGTCTGCATCTGGGGACTGCGCCTGCCGGCGACCGGCTGCATCTCCTATTTCGGCGCGGTCCGGAGTTGTGGATTACGGCGGGCGGCAACTGCTGCAGCTGTGTACTGCGGCCGGCGGCGAACGACTAATTGCGGCGGTTGGAGTGGGCCGGAGTTGTGTACTACGGCGGCGGCGAGCGTTTTCAGCTCAAATTTCGGCGGCCAGCAAGGGAAGCAGCAGCTCGCCCTCATCCATGACCTCATCGCCGGTGGAATAAGAAGCCCGCCGACCCGAGCCGCCGCCGGAGTCGATCGCTGCCTCCGTACCTGAGCGCAACCAGTTTACCCAGACTCCAGCTCCGTCGAAGTTACCCGAGGAGCAGACCTTCAGGTGAGGGAATCGATCTTTGCACTTCTGTTTCCTTGGTTCACGTTCGTGATCTAGATCCACGTTCCCTATCTGTTTCCTTGGCTCTGTACTTGAGCGCCACCCTTCGACCCAACCTGCAGATCTCGTTTAAATTCTCAGACCTTCAGATGCCTCCCAAGGTCAGGGATATTCTCCAACTTAATGATTTCTTGTAGATCAACTTAAAGATTATTATGACTGTAGGAGCGGTCCGTATTGTGAAAATCACCAGTCGCCTCAATAGTTGCTTGCAATTGAAGGATCACAATGGTCCGTATTGGTTATATGGAAAGGTGAACCTGAAGTTGATATTTATGTTAATAGGATACTATGTTGCTTGCAATTGAAGGATCACAATGGTCCGTATTGGTTATATACTTATATGGAAAGGTGAACCTGAAGTTGATATTTATGTTAATAGGATACTATGTTGCTTGCAATTGAAGGATCACAATGGTTCATTTGCGAGAGGGATTGATGAACTTGTCGATGATGGATTGATTTGTTCTGATATTTGTCGATGCCATCATTGTAGATACTTATTACAAGGTGCTAACAGGTTGACACTCAAGTGCAACATGTAAAAATCTGTCGTGTTACAACTAATGCCAATTGTATTTAAAAACATGATGCTGGTAATTATGTCATGTTCTTGAATACGACAAAGTAGTACAGGCCCACCAATTGGTGTGCTTAGGGTTTAGCATTCTTAAATTTATTCACTTACAGTTCTAGATACCCAGTATTATTTTTATGGATTTGAAACAGAAGCCTTCCCAGGAATGGTTTCCTATTTTATCTTTTTTGTTTGTAGTGGGGACTATTCAAGCATTGGTTTGCTAGTGATTCATCAGATTATTTAACATGGTAATATAGTAATATGGCATCAGAGGTTCAGGGTACAACTGCATTGATAGATATTCTTTTTTTTTACATGTTCATATTTCTATCTTGCAATCTGAATCTTGTTTTTCCGGTCAAACTAATGTTCGTACTTGATTTGAGTTGATATAGTTTTCTGTTCATCCATATTTAATGGATTATTTTTTGCAGTTGGTACCTGCGAGTAGCTCATAAATTAGGGGCCCCTTAATTTACAGATTGTTGTGTTTTCAGTCACAGTTTTACACATTTTCGTGGATATTTTGGTATTATGCGGCATCAGAACTGCGCTGTAATTATGATTGCTGATTGGTATTAGATTGAGAATTCGGTCTTTTTTTTTAGGTCTTATCATTCTCTGTTCACTAATGGGATAACAAGACTTGATCTTGCAATATGGGGATGAACCAAAAATTCAGTTTTTGTAGTGCTTTCGTGGTGTCCTGCTGTGTATACACTAAGCTAGCAACCTGTCAGCCCACATATTCATCTCGTTTTTGTGTTTAGTTGACCTGGCTGACCACAGTCTGATTTCCTCCGCCACCATATTGAGTAGAGCTCGTTGATTACCCATCTTTTTGTTGAACACTCTATCGTTTCTGAGCTTCCATAGGCCCAGCAGACATGCAGCAAAGCAAATCGCCCAGGTTTGTGAGTTTTCAGTTAGCTGAACTCGTTGAACAAACTGACATATCGTGCTGGATGATAGGGCCTGTGGAACCAATACCCAATTTGCCCCAAATCCAATCAGAGTATTTGCAATGCAGGGCAATATGATGGATGGATTCTTCTGTCGGGCAACTGTCACAGCCGTTGTGGTCAGACCACTTCTTTGTTGCCATTGTGGTCAGACCACAATGAGTTCAATCATTGCTCTCAAGGGGTTTCTGAAAAAACATGGGTGACTGAGTCCAAGTGAGATTTTCTCGAGAAGATTATGTTGAAGATGGAGTTCCACTCCAATTGGGTGAAATTGATCATGACTTGTGTCTGCACGGTGCAATACCGTGTCCGGATCAATTAGAAGGATAGTGAAATTTTCTGTCCATCAAGGGGGTTACCCCTAGGGGATCCTTTATCCCGGTACTTTGATCTTGTGTGCATCTCAGAGAAGAGCATAAAGGTGTACATGTATGTCATCATGCACTATCTATCTTTAAACTCCTGTTTGTGGATGATTCAATAATTCTTATGTAGGCGGATGTCCAAAATGCAAACCGTCTGAAAAATATTTTCTTCAGCCCAAACACAGATGTGATAAGCGGGATAAAATATGTACATTTCTGAATGTTATGACAAGTCTCTGACAGAAAAATATCTTGGGCTGCCGGCAATAGTGGGAGCCGACAGAACTGAGTGTTTTTAGTTCCTACAAAGTATATAACTATATATGTAAAAAGATCAATGTATTTTGAAATATTTCCTAGGGAGGGAAAAAGTGCTTCTCAAGTCTATTGCGCAAACTTTACCGTCATATGTGATATTGGTCTTCAAGATTTCAAAACAAATTTACAAAAGGAATCACATATGCGATGTCTCAATACTGGTGGGGTCCGATGCTCATCGCAAGAAGATGCATTGGCTGGCCTGATGGAAATTATGTATCCGATAGAAAGAGGAGAAATGGGAGTTAGAGATACCATTGCTTCAACCTTACCCTCCTACCAAAGCAAGTGTGGAGCCTTATAACATCCCAGAAACTCGAGGTGGAGAATATTGTACCCTTTTTAAACTGCATTCCATCATACATCATCTTAGGTTGCAATCTCTTGCCATCATAATTGTGTAAATGCATGTGTTTTCCTGCTATGTACTTGTGGGAAATATATGAGGTATTCATTTATTCTTTTGGTCTCAAAGGGTTCTAGTAGTTATTGTATCTTCTTTGTGTATGAGAGTGGTTTGTGGAAATTTTATCAAAGTTTGTTCCCTACTCCATTTCTCTCAGAAACTGTCCAGCGTAGATCTGGAATAGTATTGTCTATGAAGTATTTGATGTATCAAAACTTTCTCATTTGAGTCATAGCTCCCACACCTTTCCAGATAGGTTCCATAATTTTGGTAAAATTTTCTCCCACCACAATTGCACTATAAGTTGCATGTCTCTACAATAAGAAACTGATTTGATTCAAACCTTATCAAATGAATTTAGTTTGATTTTAAATCTCTACGACATAAGTTAGGTACTCGGTAAGGTTTGGTAAAGTTTTATTAGATTTTTTCAGACACCTTTTGGTTATCGCTTAATCTGTGAAAACTTGTTGTCCATTCTGCTGATGAAAATGCAAATCTTCTGAGAGCGGCGCTTTGGCTCCCAGGAGCATATGCTCCCGGTATTTTCAAAAAAATAGAACAAATTGAAAACTTTTCAAAAAATTCCAAAAACAATCATGCACGTACCTGAAGATGGCACGCATGACCGTGACAAATTTCGCACCGAAATGACATCGTATGCGCCCTGTGCAAAAATGACAAAATTCTGACAGAAAATGAGATCCAAAATTTTGAATTTTCTGTCAGAATTTTGTCATTTTTGCACAGGGCGCATACGATGTCATTTCGGTGCGAAATTTGTCACGGTCGTGCGTGCCATCATCAGGTACGTGCATGAATTTTTTCGGATTTTTTTGAAAAGTTTTCAAAAAAAATTATGCTCCCAAAAATATCGGGAGCATATGAGCCCGGGCTCCAATATGAATTTCCGAAATCTTCTTTCCTTCTTCTTTTATCTCCATGGGAAATCATTCTTCCACTGCCAGGTGGGGTCCTCCACCATCAGTGTGTATTACCGCCACAGGCTTCACTTCTATATTTTTCCTCTTACTTATCTGATGGATGTTTTCTCTTCCCCTTCTTTGTGCAACACACAGACGCGTCTGCCTCTCCTTTTCTACTCCCACTCCACGCGGTCACTCCACTGGCCTTGCTGGCTGGACGGACGCCCCAGTGTTCTTCCCGGCGTCGCCTCTTTCCGCTAGCAGCTGCGGTGATCCAACGGTGCCGGTTAAGTCGCCTGCTCCGCCTCAACTCGCTGATTGAGTTCGTCGCCTGAAGTTGCGACTACATTGACGAGTTGCCGGCCACCTCGGGCGGTTGGAACACTGATCCTTCCAAGCGTCCCACACCAATCTGCGTTCATCATCTATTCCTTGGTCTGGACTGGTGAGCTTTTTTTCAGGCTTTACCATTTGGTGTGCTGTCGCTTAGTGCAACAGACAACCTGTTGGAAGCAGAGTAGCAATTGGTGTACAAATCTTGTATAAATTTACTTTCTTAATACACATATGTTCAAATTTTCGTAACTCTTTTTTTGGAACTCATCTTTTGTCATCACATCCTTGCCTAGTAATATATATCAGGTTTCCATATGGGATTTACATGTTGGTGATATATTTACCCAAAGCATAATCACAGTCGGTTCATAGACCGGGCAAACAGGACAACCTCCCTATGCCCGATAGAAGGGACTCAAATATTAAATTATGTTTGTAACTCGTATATACTATCTATCACGTGTAAAAACTATTGACTATTAATAACAATAGAAAGTACGACCCAGTTTACATGAACAATTGCATACGATGGATCTATACAATGTAACACGTAATAACAAACCAATTATATCATGGCGAAAAGTTTAATTTGGCTTCTAATCTCTCATATGTGTTCCTTACATATATTATATTAAAAAAATCTATCTACATTTACAATGTTTAATTTCATGATAACTTCTTATTTGACAAAATACATGAGTACATGTATACACCATGTGATACAGAGACCCATTGTGGTGAGCACATATAATAATTTAGTTTTTTTATGTGTAAAAGTTGTAGAACCCATAATATTTTATGTTCACCGAAGATTACTATATGTACTTCAATAACAAGTATAGATCATCAATATATTACAAATTTATTAGTTATTCCTGAATCAATCGTAACTTGTAAGACACATTTGACCAAGAAAATAAAATTCATGCCAACCGTTCAATTTATACACTAGAAATTTCTCTATATTTGCTTACATAACCATACAGTACGCACTTCTAACTATGAGATATTGGTAGGTTGTATGCTTTGAAATATCTACAAATATACATAATAATTTTATGTAGAGAAGAAAAATTCACTCAATAATATACATATATGCTATGTAATTCATCAATTGTAAAAGATATCAAGAGGGCGTGCATTTTATTTTTTAACATTTAGTGTGGTTTTGTATCGTGTTAAGGGTAATATCTTCACAAAGGAAAATAATTTTCTGGAACTCAAAGATATTTTGAATGATATACATTGTAACTATATAACAAAAAATATTGTTCTCTCTAAGTAACATGCAACATATATTTATTAAAACCACATTTTATAAAAAAATAACAAAGTATAAAAGTTCAGTACAATTATATTTACTCTAACTCACCTCGGGTCCAAAATTAACTGGGAGTGGGACTGAGCATATGTACCTCTGTAATTTTTGTTTCTTTGTGAGTTAAATTGCATCAGGAAGCATATTAGTTTACATCATCACTAGCATGGATCATATCTGTCTGTATCATGAAAACATTTAGATGGTGACATTTGGCTCTCCTTGTAAATTCTTGGTTTTTTCGTTTTGGTACATACTCGGGGTTTGAGGCAAATACTGAAAGTGGACTAGAATGGATCTAGGGTAACTATCAGAAAGGCAAGCACCCCCTTTCACTCTTAGTTTAATTTTCAACCACAAAAGTTGATATCCATGTAGATTGTGTGCCTTGGCAATCTGCTAAGTTTAATTTCTATCCTTGTCGACTATTCTCTGAAAGCCATGTGTAAATTTCACACGATGCTGACCACCGTGTCTTGTCCAGAGGTATAGGCCACATACGGGGTAGCTCCCCCCACTTTGGAGGTGACTTGACAAGCTATTGTGGCGGTATTTTGTGAGGTGTACATAGTTTGTTTGAGCTAATTAATTACTGAATTAGTATGAATGAGGAAAAGGAGTTATGAATTTGTTAGAGTTGGTGAACTCCTTTTGTGATCATGTTGATGAATGATTGGTGATACTAGCATGTGGATTTTTACGTTTGCCTTTGGTATATGTTGGAACCGGTGTTGAGTTTTGGCACCTATTAACGATTCACTTTTAAATTGTGGTTAAGCTAGTGAACTAAAACTTGACTGTACCACGTAGTACCCAGTTAATTTCTTATTGTGGATAATGCGAGTACCCTTGTACTCAGGTGCTACTTGTGGTTATAAGTGACTTCGCCCCGATTTGGGTTAGTTCGATCTAGACTACAATATGTGATTTTGAGGTTTGATACGGTTGGTTGCATGGTGAGTGTGTCTCCAATCTGATCTAGTTGGTTTGAGCCCTTTTGCTTCAGCTACCTTGCCCCCTTTTTTATTTAGATGGTTGGTTCATATGTAAATTATCAAAGTTATGTAAAACCACTATATTTCTAAAACTCTAAAGCTTGTAGCGGTACCGTTATGATATGATGTATTGCTATATGTGTGGTGCCTATTATGTGCATGATTCTGGAAGGCATTACATGTGTATTTAGAGTTCCTGAAATGTAATTCAAGTTTATAAGTTGCAAAGTGTGATGAATTGGCAAGATCAACCGCCAAGCACATATTGTTGCAGATATGAACGTGGGTCCAATTTCGGAGGCCCTCACACGCCGAGTTGAGGAGCCTGCCTCACTTTGCGCTAGAGTACTGCATGCTAACTAATTCTGTTTCGGTGAACTCCTGAATGCAAAATTAAAAAAAAGGAAGTTCTTTTACATGGCAAAACATATGGTCAGTGATTCAAACTCCAAAAAATGCCATGTGTGGAGAGTTGGAGATGGAAATTCCATCGATATATGCGATGATGAGTAGATACCAACAGTGCTTCTCGTCAGGTCATCAGTCCTAGAGGTTAAAATATTATGATCAGGGTTTGTGACTTGGTCCGGTTTCTAATGAATGGGATGATGACTTAATTGACCAAATGTTTTGGCTAATGTACACGTGTCAGATAGAATCAATTCACTTTCAGAGTTTTGATATGACAAATTTCATTGCTTAGAACTGGACAAAGAACGGATTTTTTTCTGTTCGGTCTACATTATTATGCTAAATGGTAGGCCCAATTTGGGGATTTCCTAAATGTTGGCCAAGACCATGGGTCAATGAATTCACACCCAATGTGGGAGATTACCAAAAGAAAATGAAAGTTCCTGAAAAAATTAAATAATTTATGTAGAGAATGACGCAAGACACATAGGTCTATCGAGTTCCTCTTGCGAATACACATGTGAAGGTGTCAGTGGCCAATGTCTAGTATGTAGGAGTGGTTCTAAAGATGTGAGAAATCACATGGAGTGTGGTTTACTGTCCTAAAGACCAAGGAGGGCTCGGAGTTCATGATCTTGAGGTCAAGAATAGAGCCTTGCTGGGTAAATGGCTCTTCAACCTTGTTTCTGAAGATGGAGTTTGGCAAACCCTTCTTAGGAGGAAGTATGTGGGATCTCAAGCCGTATCCCAGGTTTTTTGGAAACCTGGCGATTCACACTTCTGGGCAGGCCTTATGGCCACAAAGAAGTTCTTTTTCCCTCAATGATCTTTCTCAATTAGGGATGGTCCAGAAATTCGTTTCTGGGAGGATAAATGGCTAGGCCAAGCCACTCTCCGGGAACAGTATTCGACTCTGTATAATATTGCACGAAACAAGCACTAGTACAGAACGACACATCGGATACCCCTCTATGGCAACGACACGAGTTAGGCGACGGAAAATCGCGACATCCCCTGCGTGCCCGCATTGGGCCGTAAGGCAGACCCACAACAAAGGCAACGGTTAAATAGGGAATGCATGTTGGCAACGGAGATTACTTTACCTCCATTACCGATATGTGCTCATCGCACACGGACTTTAGCGCAATCTCCGTTGCCATTAGAAGCAGCCCGACAGCCCGCTAACGCGGCCTATGAGAACCTACGCCCTTCACTCTCACTGTCTCACTTCCAACCCTAGCCGCCACACAGTCTCCTCTCTCGATCTCCACTGTGTCGCATGGCTTCCACCGCCGGCGCTGGTAGATCCGGCCATCGCGGCCACGGCCACGGCCGTGGCCGTGGAGGCGTCCGAGGCCGCGGCCGCCCCACCGTTCGGGCCTTCACTCAGCAGCAGCGTCAGCTGGTGTTGCGGGACGAGCTTGCGGAACAGGCCGCCGACGCTCCGGCGCCCGCGGGCCGGTGCCGCGTCCCTTGCTCTGGCGCTCGTCCGCTGGCGCTGCAGGAAGAGCACGCCGAAGGCTCCAGTGCTCCGCATCCTTCCGGCCGCACCCGCACACTTGGCCGTTATTGTAGCTACCGCGAGATCCGCCAGGCGTGCTACCCCGGCCCCCGTCCTCGCTTTCGGAACCATCCGTCTTCCTCATCGTCCTCGTCCTCCAACGACGAGGAAGAGGAGGAGGATCTTGATTTGGAGATCAGTTGCCAACTCTCTGATGACTCCCAAGTGCAGGAGATCAATTGTAGTACCTTTAAATTAGAAAAGGTTGTCGAACCCACGAGGAGCTGAAGGTATTGGTTAGTAAGATTGATAAATAAAACAATAAAAGATGCAAGTGTTTTTGGTATTTTTGGTTGTATAGTTGCAATGCAGAAAATAAACAGTAGCAAGTCAAAGCTCTCAAAGAGAGAAAGCCCAATCCTCTTATGTGCAAGAGGACAAGCTCAAGTGATGTGTAACTTATATGTGGAAAACGTTCCCGAGGGCTGCATGGATATTGCTAGGCATAGAGATTTATTAAACAACACGTTGAATATCTTGTCAAGTTTTAATCTTCTTTGGACGGAGCCATTATTAGGTATAGCTAAATAAATAAACTACAACCCCTTATGATGGATCATGTGGCCAAGTAAATGACTGCACAAGAATTATTAAGACATAAAGTCCCACCATAGCATTACACTCTAAGGTCCCCGATACTAATACCCTCATAATATAACTTCATGATTCGGTCCCAGGTTTACATGTCCTCCCAAGTCTCCCTCAATTCATTATACTACGGTGTTCTCCTATGAGCCCATATAGGTGAAGTGTTGTGCAGTCGACGTTCGCACAACACCATCATAGAATCACATAAAAGATAAACTCTTGACAAAATACCAACACATGTTATATATAAATCATTGCCAATTCATCCTATGCCCTCAGGAACATATGGGAACTACTCACAACGTGCAAACATGATAATATTCAGTGGCATAAGTGGTACAACACAATCTAAAAATATAACTTCACCACCAAATAATGACAAGTACTCAATCACAAACATGAATAGTAGCACAAGACAAGTATCTCGGGTATAGCAACTCTCAAACTACGAGGGGAACGGAGTGGATCACGGAGATGATGATGGAGATGGTGCTGGTCTTGGTGATGGTGATGATGTAGAGGCCTCCTCCCACGCCAAGGAGGAGAGGTGATGACGATGACGATGATTTCCCCCTTCTCCGGAGCTCCGGAGCAGCAGGATCTGATCCCCTCGGAGGGAATCAGGAGTTTCGCCGCCGCCGCGGCCTCGGATGGTTTCGGGAAAATTAGGATGTGACTTTTCGGGGAGGACGAAGGCGTCGATAAAAAGCCCCAGGCGAGGAGGTGCCCGAGGCGCCGTTTAGTGGGTCCCACGCGGCCCAAGATTCTGGCCGCGTGGGCCCACCTCTTTTGGGCCTCGTGGCTCTCCTCTCTTCGGTCTTCTTCCCTCTGCCTTTCTCTCGACGAAAAACTAGCTGTGTAATTTTCCTTTTATTATTTGGGTCCCTGTAGCTCCCGAAACATTAAAAACAAGAAAAAGAAGGTTTTCTGCCTCCCAGAAATTAAATACCAAAAATAGGGACTTTGTAAGAAAGTCCCATAAATCATCTAAAACATGTAAAAATAATGATATAACAATGCAATTAACATTCTAATATGATACTAAAAGTTGTATAAATGATGATACAAAATGCACGTATCAACTCCCCCAAGCTTAAACCTTTACTCATCCTCGAGTAAGTAAGGACATAGATCATTACATGCATCAATGAACTTATGGTTGATAAATAAATACGAGCATTGTATCATCATCATCATATTCAGTTGCAATGTAAGATTAATGAACTAAAACTCATACACGTGAGGGTAACATAAGTAGAAGCTCTAGCAATCACCCTTTACTTTTGAAAGCAAATAACCATTGTATGTTGGACAATTGAATCATACTATTTTTCACATGCTTTTTCTCTTTATGGAAAGAATCATAATATTTTATACTTTGCTGAAATTTAAAGACAAGATAAACTCTTATTAGATAACAAGTTCAAAGAAGACAAATGAAAAGACAGATATAAAATTGTTTGCACCCTTGCTTCACTAGTAACTAGTGCAAACTTTAGTCATGGATATCTCAATCAAGTTCCTATGCTCTAAACAACCTTTATCTCACACTTTTCCATGGCTAACTGAATTTTCAGGTGCCTTCCTTTTCAGTCACTTTCCAAGAGCATAAGTATTGAAATATCCATGATCATTAATTTGCTCAAAAGATACTAGATTCTAACAAGAGTGTTTCATATCCTTTCATTAACTCTTCCTAACTTTTTATCCACAAGACTATATCTCAACCTTAAACTATTAATTTTCAAGTCATATTGACTCATTCTCTTTACTCATTTTATAATGGGGTGATTCTACAATTGTCCAACACACTCAAGTTAATTAAGTTCAAGGCAAGATGTGACTGAAACTTCTAAATATGCCACGCTCATTTGCATGAGTGTTACCCATAAATCTCCAAACAAGAGAATCATGGATGACACCATACTTTAATATTCATTGATAAACCACAAGATAGAGATACATGATAATGCTCGATGAGCTCACACACGCCTAAGAGATATTGATAACTAAACGATAAAAGCAAAACACATCATGACTGGATAGATATGATAAACTAGTAGAGATAAAGACTAGTTGGAACTCCCCCAAGCTTGACGTCTTGCTAGAACCACTTCTGCTCTTTCTTCTTGTCTTCATAATAATTATCTTCAAGTTTTCCAACAATTCTCATCATAAGGTTGTAGGCTTTTTCAAACTCCCATGCAGCTTCTCCCAGTTTTTCCATGAGATTCTTCTCCACCGTCTCCTGATGCATGTAAAATGCATACATGAACTTTGCACTTTAATTGCTTATATTCCAATCATATTTGCATCATATAAGGGTTATATCAATGTTTTATCATGATTTTGGGAATACTTCATAGTTTTCCCATTTATTTGGAATTAACCATGCACAGGCAGAAAACCCTAGTTTTGTATTTTAATGTTTCAGGGACTCAAACGTCAACGAAATCACCTGGAAATTTACGGGCGTCAATATTTGGAAGGAAGAAGGACTACGGAAAAAGGAAGCAAGCAAACGGAGGCCCGAGGGCCAAACGAGCATGGCCCACGCGGCCACAGTACCAGGCCACGTGGGACCCACCCGTTCGGGCCTCGTGGCTCCGTTGCCGTCGATCTTCGCTCCACCGCCTTCGTCTTGACCTAAAAACGCCTATAAAAAAGGTCCCCCGACGTTCTCTGGAAGGAGCGCCGCACAAACACAGAAACACCGAAACGGAGATCAGGAGCTGCAGATTGGAGGGGGAAAACTCCGGCGGGGCGCTGCCGGTGTGGTCTCCATCTTCTCCATCGACTTCTCCACCGTCTCCATGATGAAGAGGGAGTAGTCCACCTCTGGACTATGGGTTTGTGGAAGTAACTTATGTATCTCTCCTCTCCTGAGCTTCACTAATTAGCACCGTATGAGCTGCTGAACATGATTACGGTCACCGTTGTAATACCTTTGTGGTGGATCTTTATGAGTTAATATATGTTTGAGATTGCAATGTTTGTTTCAGTTATGAGTATAGATGCATATTATGTACCCCGTTCTTGTCTACTTGTTTTGATCAAGCATGTTTATGAGAGCGTGTGTGGGGGAACGTGTGCATTAGTTGGAGTAACGGGGGATGGCTAGTGCAGTGAACGTGAGAGAAAGTTCTGCGATCCACTTTGTTATCTTTACCTTACTTTGTTACCTCACTAGGGATAAACTAAAATACCATGCTACCGGGGATGTGGGCGTGACCATTGCCACTACTCCATGACTAGATCTAGCATGTTCTTATTTTCACTTCATGTCATGATACTTAATGCTATACTCTGAGTTATCTTAATTACTGAGGTGTTATGATTTAGTTCGCATCTTGGTGGAGTATAAGAGAGGTTAATAATCAAAAGATCTCTATGTTAGGACGTGATGCCCATATATCTAAGTAACTTGTTATCAAACCCTGTGTTGCAATGTCATATGTTAACTGTGTGTGTTCCATTGTCTACCACTTTATAAAGAGAGAGTGCATTTGTGAAACCATGAACCCAGTCCATTTTTAATCATAAGAAACACCTTTCCAACACCATGTACCACTTTTCTATTTTCAGCCATCATTAAATCCGAAAATACAAAAATACTTTTCATCTTGCATACATCATTCAAAAACCCAAAAATATCATTTATCATTGCATCCACCATCATTGCATATTTATTTCTTGTTTGCATTGTATAACTATCCTGATATCATTCTTACACCTTGTGCTTGACAACCACAGGTGAGGTTGAGGACCAAAACATCTAACCTTGTTTTGTAGGTAACCAAAAGAAGGATAAGAAGATAAATCTACCACTGTAGATTCCCCGAGAGTTCGATATTAAACCCTCGAGTCACCTCTCATGGGGAAAACTGTCTTCCACTTACTATACACTCTGCACTTGGAGTCTCAACCTAATCCCGTTTATTTGTGCAGGCATCAAGACTTGCTCATCGGGTATCAAGACGTTTTCTGGCGCCGTTGCCGGAGAATCGTAGCTGAGAGATTTATCCAAGGGTGTGCATCATCGCATTCATCTCACAACAAAGTCAACGTCACCAACTTGTGCTAACACCTAAGCTTGGGGAGGTTGCACCTACGTGAGCACCATCTTATCCATCTTTACTTACAAAGCAATCTATTTGTTTTGTTAGTGTCATTGCATATCATATCATATTTATTTCAGTTTTGCATAAAAAATTAAAAATACCAAAAAAAAACTTGCTAAAATGGGAGAAAGAACTAAGTTGTGTGACTACACAAACACTCCTAATGATCAATTTATCACGAGAGCTATTGCCACACCTAAGATAAATGCTGAGAGTTATGAAGTAAGTCCTAGTTTGTTGAACTTGATAACTAGGGAACAATTTGGTGGTAGTGCTATGGAGGATGCCTCTATGCATCTTCATGATTTTGTTGAAATATGTGACATGCAAAAGTTTAAAAATGTGGAAAGTGATATCCTAAAACTGAAGTTATTTCTTTTTCACTTAGAGAAAAGCTAAAGAGAGAGTTGCTAAAGAATCTATTGGGGTAATGAAAGAGGTTGAAGTTGAGGAAGTTAAAATGCTTAATGAAGTCAAGGATCCTTTGCTTGACTTAGAAAATTGTAGCTTGCATGAATTAATATCTATCTTACAAAAATTTGCAAGTGATCCTTCCATCAACACTAACCAAGCAGGTTTTGGTTCTTATATTGCTAATCATGTCTTGAAAGAAAAGATTGCTAGGTACAACCAAGAGGCTATGATACCACCTAAGCTTGGGGATATGTGGATACCTAAGGTACTAGTAACTATTGGAAAAGAGACACACCATGCCATACTTGATCTAGGATCTAGTGTCTCTGTTTTATCTAAAGAACTATATGAAGTGCTTGAATTGAAAAATCTTGCTCTATTGAACTAGCACTTGCTGATGACTCTATTAAACATGCTTTGGGAAAAGTAAGTGATGTTATGGTAGAGTTACATATGACTTTTGTGCCTGTGGATTTTCTAATCATGGATATGGGGAATAAAACCTCTAGTCCTATTATTCTTGGAAGACCTTTTCTTCGTACCACAGGTGCTATCATTGATTCAAAGGAAGGGAATGTAAAGTTTCAGTTTCCACACAAGAAGTGCATGGAACACTTTCCAAGGAAGAGGGAACCACAAAGTTCAAGCTCCCTCATGAGCTTCGTCACAATAAACAACAAGTAAGAAGCCTAGCTATATGGCTATAAAGAAAGCGCTTTGCGGGAGGCAACCCGGTTATTTTTTGTGTGATTTTTCTTTGTGTCCTCTTGCTGTAACAAGAGATTTTGTGTCTAGTTAGGTTCTGGAGTTTTTAATAAAGTGCCAAGTTTTACCCTTTTTGGTTTGAAAAAGTTGCTTATAGCGTTCGGAGATTTTATTCCTGCACGAATCAGTGCACGGTATGATTTTTAATTCTTATTCTGTAACTCCGAATGAGCTCATATTTGAACTGTAGTTGCAACTTTTCATCCTCTGTATGCATGAATTTTTCGGAATTTTTCGAGAAAGTTTGGTAGGGTAGAAAAATACGTTTTGCTGCTGCTGTTTTTCTGGACAGATTCTGTCCCATTTTGTTTGATGCATGCTTTGAGCTTTTAAGTTGAATCTTTTTGATCCAATTGAGTTTATGAGTAGGCATACAACATTATATACTTTCTGGACATTCATATGAATTTTTGTTCAAGGATTATATGCAGCAAGGAACCTATTTGTTTATCACTATTAATGCACCCCACAGAAAAGAGATGGGAGAAACGGTGTTTTGAAGTTTTTTCACAGGGATTGGAGGAGATGCACCAAGAGCTATCCAAGGATGGTGAAGACCATAAGCTTGGGGATGTGAAGACAACCCCACTGGACCTACACACTCTCGGTTTGCACACGTCCAACTTCTGTTTTTCGATCGAAACACTTTATCGCATAAACTTGGAGCGTCGTTTTTGTTTTTGTTTGAGTCTTGAGAGACCACCACACTATCAATTATATATGAGAGAGCTACTGGAAATATGGGTTGAAATATGTTGGATGCTTTTATAAGATTGGGAAAAGGGATGTTTGATTGATTTTTAATGATACATATAGTTGCATGATTCATGAGCTTGTTTATGAGTAATAGTTTGCAAATTCTTTTTGTAGAGCTATCACTTATTCATGTTTTGGTGCTGATTGTTATTTCTTGGTTTAACATGGATTAGTTAGTTCTATGGACACTCATGCATGCATCTAGATGGTCAACTTTCTCCCTTTTGCTAGCCCAAAAACTCCAACAAGCAAAAACTTGTTTCCAACACCTTCAACCAAAGTTATTCCAGTGAGTCCACCATATCTACCTATTGGCTTTATGCTATTCCGAGTATGTTTAACATGTTGTTTGTGTTATCTTACCTCTGAATGAAAATGTTTATGTTATTGATTGCAATGGAAAAAATTGGTTATATAGCTCTCACGAACTTGATGCACAATGTTCTTTTATTTGCATAATAAAACATGACCCATTGTGATTAAGATTATGATGCTAGTGGCTTGATAATGTTCGAGGTTGGAGTTAGCCCATATGTGCTGTCACATGCAAAGCTTTCAACATGCTCTTCATCTCATTTAGTTGATATCATGTACTTTTGTTATGGATGCTATCATGGAAATGAGTGGAAATGAAGTAGTTTAAATGAGTTTGTATAAATGGTTAGAGAGACGCCTGGGCCGCTAATCTAAGCCATGCATCATTCATGGTGGAAATTTACTTACATACTATGGTGAATTCTGTGATACACCTTGCAATAAAAACTATTCCAAATGGTAAATAAAAAGGGTGTTGAGATTTTCATTTGTTTGTTTGTCTTGTCATTTTGATATGGGCTTGTTCCATATCTGGGACAAGAGGTACCCCAGTTGACGCTCTTGATGATACTATTATTACTTACAATGATATATAACTTGAACTTGCTTTGTTTCCTAAGTTGAGTAATCATGGTGTAGGTACTTGTATTCAAGGGGCATGAGACATCAACCTTTACTTTATCAAGCACACTACTCATATTTGCTTTCACTTTAACCTTAATCATTCAAGATGCTATGATAGGGGCAATGAGAGCTTGACACCAATGAATACCTTATTGCAATCATTAACTTAAGTAGAAGAGTTTGGAAGTTGGATGAAACTTATGCATGCTTTACCTCTACTCACATATACATCTTTCCAAAGTGTACACCTATCATATTCAGATTTTCATCTACACTCTATGACCATTGTAGGATGTTCTACTTATCATTATGCATACATGTGTTCCATATTACTTGCTACTATGTTACACTTTGTGAACTATCAATGAACATCCTTGTCTTGAATACTTGATATCACTTCATAAACTATTTGCATATTGCTACTCCTTTGAAGAATGAATCATTTGACTATATGTAGCAATAGTAATCATCTTTGATATCCATTGTTAAGTATTAAATTGCAAAGTCCATGTTAGTTTTATCATCTTCATACTCGAGGACGAGCATGGATTAAGCTTGGGGATGTTGATGCATGTAAAATGCATACATGAACTTTGCACTTTAATTGCTTATATTCCAATCATATTTGCATCATATAAGGGTTATATCAATGTTTTATCATGATTTTGGGAATACTTCATAGTTTTCCATTTATTTGGAATTAACCCTGCACAGGCAGAAAACCCTAGTTTTGTATTTTAATGTTTCAGGGACCCAAACGTCAACGAAATCACCTGGAAATTTACGGGCGTCAATATTTGGAAGGAAGAAGGACTACGGAAAAAGGAAGCAAGCAAACGGAGGCCCGAGGGCCAAACGGCATGGCCCACGCGGCCACAGTACAGGCCGCGTGGGACCCACCCGTTGGGCCTCGTGGCTCCGTTGCCGTCGATCTTCGCTCCACCGCCTTCGTCTTGACCTAAAAACGCCTATAAAAAAGGTCCCCCGACGTTCTCTGGAAGGAGCGCCGCACAAACACAGAAACACCGAAACGGAGATCAGGAGCTGCAGATTGGAGGGGGAAAACTCCGGCGGGGCGCTGCCGGCGTGGTCTCCATCTTCTCCATCGACTTCTCCACCGTCTCCATGATGAAGAGGGAGTAGTCCACCTCTGGACTATGGGTTTGTGGAAGTAACTTATGTATCTCTCCTCTCTTGAGCTTCACTAATTAGCACCGTATGAGCTGCTGAACATGATTACGGTCACCGTTGTAATACCTTTGTGGTGGATCTTTATGAGTTAATATATGTTTGAGATTGCAATGTTTGTTTCAGTTATGAGTATAGATGCATATTATGTACCCCGTTCTTGTCTACTTGTTTTGATCAAGCATGTTTATGAGAGCGTGTGTGGGGGAACGTGTGCATTAGTTGGAGTAACGGGGGGTGGCTAGTGCAGTGAACGTGAGAGAAAGTTCTGCGATCCACTTTGGTATCTTTACCTTACTTTGTTACCTCACTAGGGATAAACTAAAATACCATGCTACCGGGGATGTGGGCGTGACCATTGCCACTACTCCATGACTAGATCTAGCATGTTCTTATTTTCACTTCATGTCATGATACTTAATGCTATACTCTGAGTTATCTTAATTACTGAGGTGTTATGATTTAGTTCGCATCTTGGTGGAGTATAAGAGAGGTTAATAACCAAAAGATCTCTATGTTAGGACGTGATGCCCATATATCTAAGTAACTTGTTATCAAACCCTGTGTTGCAATCTCATATGTTAACTGTGTGTTTCCATTGTCTACCACTTTATAAAGAGAGAGTGCATTTGTGAAACCATGAACCCCAGTCCATTTTTAATCATAAGAAACACCTTTCCAACACCATATACCACTTTTCTATTTTCAGCCATCATTAAATCCGAAAATACAAAAATACTTTTCATCTTGCATACATCATTCAAAAACCCAAAAATATCATTTATCATTGCATCCACCATCATTGCATATTTATTTCTTGTTTGCATTGCATAACTATCCTGATATCATTCTTACACCTTGTGCTTGACAACCACAGGTGAGGTTGAGGACCAAAACATCTAACCTTGTTTTGTAGGTAACCAAAAGAAGGATAAGAAGATAAATCTACCACTGCAGATTCCCCGAGAGTTCGATATTAAACCCTCGAGTCACCCCTCGTGGGGAAAACTGTCTTCCACTTACTATACACTCTGCACTTGGAGTCTCAACCTAATCCCGTTTATTTGTGCAGGCATCAAGACTTGCTCATCGGGTATCATCTCCTTGCAAGGCTTCCACTCCGGGCTTGGTACTTTAACATTAGGGATCTTACGATCTCATTCACCAGGATAGTTCTCTTGGGCGGCACGCCGAAATTCCCTGTCAATAAGAGTAGAAACCACGTTTTTGCTAGCAAGTGCGTGCCTAGGAGCTTTCCCTCCCGTGCTTATGCGCGCCGTCCGCCTCTTGTTTCCAAGAGATTGGTTCACCCTCACACCAGCAACAGTGATGGGAGAAGGTGGTGCTGTCGCGAGAGGTGCAACGTCGGTGAAGGGCTCGTAGTCTTTCTCTTCAGCTTCTTCCTTTTCCATCTCTCCTTGTCGGGCTTGTTATCTTCATCGTCGGAGTAGTCCTTCCTCTTCCTATTCCTCCTCCATATGGACGTGGGGCTGTTGCCCTCGAGTTCATCATCATTGTCGTCCATGGAGGAGCATTGGTAGGAGTCTCCCGAAGACATAGTTAAAAACCTGACAGGCAAAAACTGCAAAAGAAAGAATCACTCGAAAACTCTCGGTGCGAGATTAGATCGGCAGAAAGGGGTATATATTGCGGTTTTTAGGACAAGACGAAGCGTCGGAGTCGAAAACGAGACGAAAAGGGACTCTGAGGAGGGAAAGGAGTGGTCCCACGTGGCCCAAGATTCTGGCCGCGTGGGACCCTTTGTTTCCTTCTCGGGTCTCCGCTTCGTCCAGTTTTCTTGTCCACACGTTAATTTCCATAAAAAATGACTTCCGTAAAATATTACGCAATTCCGAGAACTTTCCAACACTAAAGTTACCTTTGATTGATTTAGGGTTTCTGAAACTGCACGACCTCTCTCAATTACCTCCTCCGGTGTTTGTAAGTTCAATTTTTCCACCATTCCGACGAAGCTCTTTCCTGAGATATAATGTTTAAGGCGTTGTCCATTGACTACATGAGGTTTACCTTTCATATCACGTGAAGACGGATAGCTCCTGAACGGTACACTCCTGTATCACTAATGGTCCCTGCCACTTTGAAGCTAACTTTCCTGCAGAAAACTTGAAACGAGAGTTGTACAATAAATCTTGATCACCCACTTTGAATTCTTTTCTCTTAATTTTCTTGTCATGCCAAATTTTAACTTTCTTTTAAACATTCTAGCACTTTCATAAGCTTCGTTTCTCCATTCATCAAGTAGGTTTAAATCAAGAATTCTCTTCTCTCCAGCAGTCTTAAAATCAAAGTTCAATTGTTTAATATCCCATCTAGCATTATGTTCTAATTCAATAGGTAAATGACAAGCTTTTCCATAAACCATTCTATAAGGAGACATTCCCATAGGATTTTTAAAAGCAGTTCTATAAGCCCATAATGCATCATTAATTTTAGTTGGCCAATCAGATCTAGACTTATTCACTGTCTTCTCCAAAATGAGTTTAATTTTCCTATTACTTAATTCAACTTGTCCACTTGTTTGAGGGTGATAGGGAGATGCAATTCTATGATTAACATCATATTTTGCCAATGTTTTTCTAAGAATACCATGCAAGAAATGAGAACCACCATCAGTAATTAAAAACCTAGGAACACCAAACCTGGGGAAAATGATGTCCTTGAGCATCGTCATTGCTGTGGCATGATCTGCACTCTTGGTTAGAATTGCTTCCACCCACTTTGTAACATAATCCACTGCAACCAAAATATGAGTATGCTTTGTCTTTGACTCTGGGAAAGGCCCCATAAAGTCAAAGCCCCAAACATCAAATGGCTCAAGTGGCAAAGAATAATTCATAGGCATTTCATTTCTCCTACTAATATTTCCTACTCTTTGACATTTATCACAGATTTAACATATTCAGCACAATCCTTAAATAAAGTAGGCCAATAGAAACTAGATTGTAATACCTTTGCACCTGTACGATCTCCTGCATGATGCCCTCCATAAGGACTGTCATGACAATCTCTTATAATAGCCTGTTGTTCATGCTCTGGTACACAACGTCTAATAATACCATCCACACTTTTCTTATAAAGGAAAGGATCATCAAAAGTAATGTCTAAGATCATAAAAGAATTTCTTTCTTTGTTGAAAAGTGAAGTGTGGAGGTAGAACCTTACCAACAATAAAATTTGCATAGTTGGCAAACCATGGTGATGCAACTTTAGCACTAGAAACATTAACAATTGCAAGTTGTTCATTAACAAAGCTATCATTAATAGGAATAGGATCATCAGGTATATTTTCCATTCTAGAAAGATGATCAGCTACTTGATTATCTTCCCTTTCCTATCAACAATGTGTAAATCGAATTTGTCGGCCCTGTAAAATCCAGGGTGTGCTGGGCCTGTCCTCTACGGCCCTCGACACTTGATGGCGAATTTTCGCTAAGGACCAAGCCTACGGCCTGGAGAGCCTCGCGAGGCCATTTGAGGCAGCAGAGGCCTGCGGAGGCCATATCCACTGCTGCCCCCTCTTCAAGGAAATCTCCCTGGGGAGAGGTCAACGCCGAATTCTCTACAGGGCGTCCAAGCCCTCGTGGAGATCGCTTCGCTGCAAAGCAACCTCTGCAGAGCGCACATGGGCTCTGCAGCGGCCGCAGAGTGACGCGCGCCCCTGCGCGCGGTGACGACGACGCCGCAGTTGCCATTTTGGTGATTAAAGGGGTCAATAAAGCTGTGCCGCCGCTCCGGACTACAAGGATTTCCTCTTTGGTGATAAGGGGACCGGCCGGCGCTACGCTCCAAGGCCAACGTCACCGTGGGCACCCCACGTTCCTCTGCGGCCCCAGCTGGCCGTCCTGCATGGACGGTGGGTACTCTGCTACAGGAGTCAGCTTTACGCCATGGACCGCGTCCATGGACAACCGGGCTGCGATGCACCGCGCTCCACCTTCTGCGCCACGTGACAGCCCTACCACAGTGCGAGTGCAAGGAGGGAGCACGGGGCGCCTATAAAAGGAGGACAAGGTGCACCGTAGCAAGGGATCGCATTCTCATTCCAGCATAGCCACTTACGCGCAAGGAAGAAGAAGACCATTGCTTCCCTTCCTTGTGTACACCATTGCCAAAAGAGAGCCCTCGGCAAGCTCATTGTACTGTAACCTCTACAAGCAGTGCAATACAGACAAGCAGGAGTAGCGGTATTACCTCCACACGAGGGCCGTGAACCTGGGTACGGGCTGGTGTTCATCTCTGTCGTGATGTCCCTCCACTTGCTCGACGAGCACCGTCGCCGTGCAGGTTGAGGGTTGTTTGACCAACGTGTTCAGCCCCTTACACGAACTCTCTTCGTGAGCTTGACTATCCCTGTTTCGTGGGAGTCATTCTCCGACAATTGGCGCGCCAGGTAGGGGGCTGAGGCGCGTCTTCAACCTTCATCGACCTCTGCACCATGGCGGACACTCGCGCAGCTCGCGCCACCCGGCGGCGTCAGGCAGGGCAACCACCGAGCCCGCTGCCAACACCACCAACCCTCGCGGCCGTCCCCGCGCCAGCCGTGCCACGGGGCGCAACACCGCTGAACCGCGGGTGGAGCACCCCGAGGACGACGACGGCCACCACGACGACCGCTTCGACGACGACGTCGACCACGGGCACGGCGAGGACGCTGAGTCCTCGCACCCGTCCCAGCGCCACAGCGCCTCCACTCTTGGGCGTCCAGCGCCCAGCCCAAACACCGCGCTGCTCATGGCCGCGGAACTCTTCCGCTACCGTCCCACAGCTGAGGCGCACGACAACTGGCTCGGCCGCCTTCAGCACCTCGTCGACATTGCGGCGGCACCGCGCGCTGCTCCTGCGGCGTCGCGCTCTCTGGTGCACCACAACTCCGGACGCGCTGGAACCACCGCGCATGGCGCACCTCCGCCGCCGCCTCCGCCAGGTCCGCCTCCAGCCGCGGCGCACAAGGCCGCATCCCACGCGTCTCGCCGCGCGATTGTCAAATCGTGCAGCGGACACCCCAGACGCGCGGGTGGAAATGGAGCGCCAGAAGGACCTCCAGAAGCGCATCGTCGAGGAAATCGGCCAGCAGGGCGACAGAACCGCCGTGCTCTTCAGGGTGGCATCGCCTCGTACGCCACAGGTTGCGCGGCCTTCACCCGCAACCTGCGGCGCGTCGTCTGGCCACAGAAGTTCAGGCCTGACCTACCCAAGGGCTACGACGGCACGAACAACCCCATCGAGTTCTTGCAGCTCTACACCACCTCCATCCAAGCTGCGGGGGAGACGACAAGGTCATGGCCAACTGGTTCTCCCACGCTCTCAAGGATTCCGCCTTGTCGTGGCTCCTGAACCTTCCCGAGGACTCCATTGACTCGTGGGAGGAGCTCTGCCAGCAGTTCGTTGCGAACTTCAAGGGCACGTACGAGCGCGCCCTCACCTACAACGACCTGCGAGCTGTGCGCCAGAAGCCTGGCGAGACCCTCCGCAGGTACATCCAGCGCTTCAGCCAAGTCCGCAACAAGATCCCGAACATCCCGGACTCGCACGTCATTGCGGCCTTCAGAGAGGGCGTCACCAACCACAGGATGCTCGAGAAGCTCGGCATCCATGATACCCTCTCCTCCGTGGTGAAGCTCTTCGACATCGCAGACAAATGCGCCAAGGCAGAGAAGGGCTCCTCTTCGTCAAGGTGGGCTCGACAGACGACCCTGTCGAGGGATCCAAGACCCAGAAGAGGCGTGACGAGACAAAGCGCAAGCCTACCGCAGTCCTGGCAGCTGAACCCGACGCCAAGCATGTTCGCGAGGACTCTCCAGAGGCTGGCAGAAAAGGTGGACAACCGCCCGTTCTGCATCTACCACAACAGGCGCGGCCATGCGACAGAGAACTGCTATGACCTCAAGCAACTGAGCAAGAAGCGTGAGCAAGAAGAGGCAGCGGTGGCCGCGGCAGAGGCCGTGGTTACCGCAAAGGTGGACGCAAGGGCAACTTCCAGAGGCCCAGGGAACTCAGGCGAATGCCGCCGAGAAAAACAACAATCTGCCCGACGAAGAGCCTGGAGGCTACCAGGCCCCAAGGGTGCCATGGCATGCATCCTCGGCGGATCCCAGGCGCCCAAGTCGAACAACCAGTTCAAGCAGTTCGCTCGCGAGCTCAACGCAGCGCTTCCCGGGGTCGAGACGTCCCGCCCCTCAAGTGGTCCCAGTACACCATCGCCTTCGACGCCAAAGATCACCCCAAGTCTACAAAGACTGTGGGCACCCTCCCGTTGGTGTGCACCCCCACCATCAACAACATCGCCGTCGGCAAGACGCTCATTGATGGGGGTGCAGGCCTAAACGTCATCTCTGTCGAGACCTTCGAGACGCTTCAAGTGCCCTACGAGTGGCTCATGCCCTCCAGGCCCTTCACCGGGGTCACCAGCGGCTCAATCTCGCCTCTGGGGCAAGTGAGGCTCGCGGTCACTTTTGGCACGCAGGAGAACTACCGCACCGAGCTAATTGACTTCGACGTCGCGCACATTGGCCTGCCCTACAACGCCATCCTCGGCTACCCGCCCTCGCGAAGTTCATGGCCGTCACGCACCACGCCTACAACATGGTCAAGATCCCTGGCAGCGGTGGCACCATCACCATACGTGGTCACGTACAGGACGCCACGCGCGCTGTCGAGATCGCCTACAAGGCCGCTGCCATGGCATTCCCCTGACGAGGACATGGAGCCTCTCGAGAGGCCCAAGAAGAAGAAACAACTGTTCACTCAAGAGCAAGCATCTACAAAGAAGGTGTCGCTGAGCACCAGCGGCTCGGGGGCTGAGGGCTCGGGGGCTAGCGTCACCATAGGCGCTGGCTTGCCTCCCAAATAGGAAAGCGCGCTCGTCGCCTTCCTTCGGGCAAATTCTGACATGTTCGCATGGACTCCGTCAGAAATGTCCGGTGTACCAAGGGAGGTGATCGAGCACCACTTAGCCGTGTGTCCAGACGCACGCCCTGTAAAGCAAAAAGCGCGGAAACAAGCCCCCGAGAAGCAAGCGTTCATCATCAAAGAAGTAGAGAAGCTGAAAGCAGCAGACATCATTCGAGAAGTTGCCCACCCACTTGGCTCTCCAACGGTGTGGTTGTCCCAAAACCCAATGGAGGAGGCCGGCTCTGCATCGACTACACAGACGTAAACAAGGCTGCCCCAAGGATCCATACCCCATGCCAAGGATAGACCAGATTGTGGACTCCACCGCCGGCTGTGATCTCCTCTGTTTCCTGGATGCCTTCTCAGGCTACCACCAGATCAAAATGGCCAAGGAAGACGAGGAGAAAACAGCATTTCTCACCCCTTGTGGTGTGTATTGCTACACTTGCATGCCCTTTGGCCTGAAAAAGCCGGCGCCACCTTCCAGAGGCTCATGAGGATCGCCTTGGGGGCTCAGATGGGAAGAAATGCAGAAGCTTATGTCGACGACATCGTGGTCAAGTCTCGCGAGGGAGACACTCTCTTGAAGGATCTCGAGGAAACCTTCGCCAGCCTGCGCAAGGTGAACATCAAGTTAAACCCCGCCAAGTGCGTCTTCGGGGTGCCTTCAGGCAAGCTCCTCGGGTTCCTCGTGTCCCACCGCGGCATAGAAGCAAACCCTGACAAGATCAAGGCTATAGAAGACATGCAGCCACCTCGCCGCCTCAAGGACATGCAGCGCCTAGCA